>JBBPQU010000629.1:0-16944 GCA_038092655.1 Boletus sensibilis | reverse complement strand
ATGGTGTCGCAGTTTCCAACTCGTCGCAAGCAAGCTGATTGCTTTTCTAGGGTCCTGCATTCGTGCCCAGCGGCGTATATAAACCTGCGTACCTCGTCACGCTATCCGAGTCCGACACCTTACTGGAATCGCCTGACGACCCCACGTACCCCCGCATCAACAGTGCGATTCTTTTGGACGAAACCTCGGTCGACATTTACAAGTATGGTCAAAACGTCTCGTTTGTTGACCAGTCCGCAGACTGGGTCGTGAACGTCACGTTTGGCGTTCGCTCCGTCAAGTCGTACGCGAACCCAACCGTGACATTGTCGATTCCCGAGCTCGGTATCACGTCGCAGCCCCTTGCATTGGGCTCGATTGCGGCGGGGACGGGAGCGACGACCTACGTGAGTGCGAACTGGTTCGTTCCTGATGGCATCCCCGAAAGATGGTACCCATTCAATCTCGGCGCACCCAAGTTATACAACTTGACGATCGCGCTGGACAACTTGGGAAGTGAACTCGGCACGGGACCTTGCGATGCGTCTATCACGCAGACGATCACCACTGGGTTCCGTACCATCCAATTGATGCAAACTGCTTATTCCGAGGAAGAGATTGCCTCACGGGGTATCACTCCGGGCGACCAATGGCACTTTGAAATCAACGGGAAGGCGTTCTATAGCAAGGGGACGAACATCATTCCCTTTGATCCATTTTACGCTCGCACCAATCCAGACGCTGTCCGTTGGGTCCTGGAGAGCGCCGTCCAAAGTGGTCAGAACATGGTAAGTGCAATCTGAGTGTAACCTTTCAGTTTACCGTCGAGGCTCATGTGGATATCCATAGCTTCGTGTTTGGGGAGGTGGTATTTACCAACCGTCAGACGCAGCGACGGATGGTGGTCTCTACGATTTCTATTCGTTGTGCGACGAGCTAGGCATCCTTGCTTGGTCTGAGCTCATCTTCTCTGATGCTTTATATCCCATCAATTCATTCTTTCTCGAGTCCGTCGAGCCCGAGGTCAGACAGAATGTTCGCAGAGTTAACAGACACCCGAGCAATGCACAATGGGCTGGTGGGAACGAGATCGAGGAACTCGTCATGATCGTGAATGCGTTACTGGCGAACGGCACACATTATCTCGACGAGGTGAGGGAGACGATGCAACATCCATGATTGGACGGCGACGGTTCTTAGTCTGTTTCCAGTTCGTCTATTTGTTCCAAGATTATTTGCACGGCATCGTCCTCTCGGAGACGAACTCGGTGAGTCCATTTGCTGTTTCTTCGGGGTTGGGCTGAGTACGTATTTGCAGGTGCCCTACACTGACTGCTCCACTACGTATGGTGTTCTGAGTCTTGACCCTTACGTGTTGAGGTTTGCAAATGGAACGCCAGGATATATCTATGGCAACACTGGTATGACGCCGTGTTTTGCATTCTGACTGACGTTCAAAGCACCCTTTAGAGCGATACAACTACGATGCGACCCAGGCATTCAACTTGAGCACATACCCAGTCTCGCGGTGAGTTCCCAACGCATCTTTGGCCGCTCGTTGCATCTCACCTCATAATCCTAGTTTTGTAAACGAATTCGGGTAAGTTGGCTGGTTCATCGACTTGCGCGAGACCTACATCATTCAACGAGTTCCTTGTAGTTTCCACTCCATGCCATCGTTCTATACCTGGCAAGAGGTCCTCGAGAACCCGGGGGACTTTGCGTTTAACTCCACGGTAGTGATGTCCCGCGACCATCATCCCGCGGCTGGCAGCCTCGCCTGGCCAAACCCCAACGCGCCTCAAGGGCAATACCAGATGACGAGCGCTGTCGAGCTCTGGCTTCCGACACCAGGCACCTCGGACACCAACCAGACCTTTGCGCAATGGTGCTGGAGCACACAGCTCTTCCAATCCATGAATATGATCGCCGAGATTGCCTGGTACAGACGCGGTGCCGGGATGGGCGAGAACAACCTCGGAAGTCTCGTCTGGCAGCTCAACGACATCTGGCAAGGCGTCAGCTGGTCGGCGATCGAGTATTCTGGCAGGTGGAAAGTACTCAATTATGGATTGGCGAGCGCGTATGCGCCGGTGATCATACAGCCATTCTGGATGCCGGAAAACGAGACGCTGACGGTACTCGCGACGTCGGACCGATGGGAGAGTGTGGATGGGGTGGCCCAGTTGACTTGGTATGATTGGAGCGGATTTGTGTTGAACACCTCGACAACCTCGTTCTCGATCCCCGCCTTTAATAATTCGCTCGTCTATGAGGGGACGGGGTTAGCGACAATTCTCCCTGCTGGATACAACGCGTCCGATGTTTGGCTTCTGCTGAACCTCACCGCCCAAGCCGACAACGAGACGGTGACAAACGAGTCGTATGTGAGTACCGGCATTTATTTGTACTTCTGAGGGTCCAACGATGCTAATCACGGCATCGACGGCACTGACCAGTTCACCCCCGTCTCGCTCGCCTACGCCAACCTTGTCGACCCCGAGATCGTGGTGAGCGCGAGCGACAACTACGCGTTCACGCTCTCGGCCCAGGGCGGCGTTGGGGCGTGGACGTGGATCGACCATCCGTACGGCACCGTGGGCTATTTCGTGGACACGACGACAGGAAACCCATCCAACGGATTTTACCTAATCCCTGGCATCGACCGTACTGGTGAGTGCTGAATGCTATACACAGTATTTTTTGTCAGTGATGCTTGTGCGACCTGGATCTGACTCGACCCTCCTCGTCATAGTGCAATTCATCCAAAACGCGAAGTTATCATCGGTACAGAACCCTGTCACAGCAGACTTTGTTGTGAGGTCCCTCTGGAACAATACGCATGTCTGACAGCACCGAGCGGGGTGCGCATATATATGTACAGCTTGTATGACCGCCTTTTGGGTTGTATCACTTTTTACCACTGTTTTAGGTTGAAATGAATGAGATGAGTCACTCCAGTGTGCCTTGCTCGACGAGTATCCGTTGCCAAAGGATAGAGGGGTAGTTACTATATATAAGTTCTTGCAAGAATCTGACCAGATGGCCTGAGAGTATCTGGCAACGGATCGTGAATATACAACATTTGGGCTTGATGCGTCTACTCGTGTACGCCAGTGGTAATATTCACTCGCCCCCTTCAATTCAGACAACCATGGTCTTTTCTTTTTTTTAAAGAGGCACAACGGTAACTGGCAGCTGCCCTACTTATAGGCGAGCCCCAATTGAACGGCTAGCGCAGACGGCGGAGCCGGGATCCCAACCGGCCCGGTATGCAGAGTTGAAACTTCATCCGACTCAGAGCGAACTCAGATCTCAGAGCTCTAACTTCTCTCCTCGGGAAAATCCATTTACGGAGACACGCACTACCCACTAAAAACCCCAGGTAGATTCAAACCCGTGAGTCGTGACAGCCTGAGAGAGACTCAGAGAGTCGGCGCCTGCCGAAGAACGACCAGGCCTCAGGCTACCATGGTCATTTTGAAACCGGGGGACCGACCAGTCCACAGGATGAAAGTGATGCGCAATTTACCAAGGCCCCAAGACTCCAAGGTCTTCACACGAATGCCTTTCTGGATTACTGAAATAAGATGTTCCCACTCGGGAATCCCCCGGGCCCAACTGCTTCCTCACACCAGCCAGTTATGGAAATGCGGGGGATGTAAGGCAACACACCCCATTCATACATCCATTTGTACCGCCTGACAAACAAGGACACGCGTTCCGGTATCGGACAGTTCACAACACCAAGGTTGATCACGTATCCTGGGCCCTTTCTCCGAATCCATGATTAAATTGGCAGGCGCCAGTGGTCCACGTCCCGCTCAACACCCGGAACGTCCACCCGCGTGACTCCCCGAGTTTCTCCTAGACAAAAGAGCCGATTTAAGCGACAATCGAACGGATATGTACCAAGTCCTTATACGTGCAGCTTGTGTCCTTTTCCCCCGACGATCAGGGTTCCGCGGAAGTCCGTCCGGTAAACAGAAGAGCAAGGGACAGGACTGACGTGTCGTCTAAACGCCTAGATCAGCGATGATCGATGATCTCTTGACGACCCCTTGCGCGGGAAAACTAATTGCGGCTATTCACCCCATGGAAGTTGACGCCAGGTCTCTCCGGAGGCATGACCTTTTCATCAAGCTATAACTAGGGATGCCAGCGTATGTGTTGTTCTGTTTCCCCCATTGACGAAAACCATGGGTACTGTAGCTGGTCCAATGAACGTCAGATCCCGGCTTACGCTCATCTCCTCAACAATTCCAAGCCGTGGTGTAAGAATACGACTCGGAGCGAGTGGCCAAATTAATCTGTTTTTTGTTGGGGATACTTATCAACTTGACAGGAATTTTGGTGCTGAATTTCTGGATATGCATCCTCTTAGTTATCCGACCATTTGTATGAAAGCAGTTGTCCATCCCACCCAAGCTTGATCACTTCTTCAACCAATGGCTTCGATGGTACGTCGTCGTGTGTCTCCAAAGACAATTATGAGATAACATATAATTGGAACAGGGAGTGTGATGAGTTCGTCCATATTTCCTTCATTTGAGATGAGGAGTGATCAACGCAGAGTTCGATCAGATAGCACTGGCAGTCCTTGACGCAATGGGAGACTACTGTCAACTACCCGCTGGTTCAAAGGTAAGCTGTTCTCTGTTTGAGCTCGATTTCATAAGGGAATTATGAAGTTGGGGCTCCTCGGTACCATCCAAGTGAGCAAGATAAACTCTCTTTGTCCTCTTGGTCCAACAACGTTCCTAGAATATTGGATTGCTCGCGGCATATCCCTTCTCTCCGTACATGATGGTCTCGGGCGACGATCTCCGTGTTGTTTGGTGCGGCAGTGATGATAGCTGCTACGGCTCTCCAAACTGCTAGTCAATCAGTTCAGATGTTTATTGGTGCTAGGTAACAATCACGTATGTTATGAGTGTCTACTGCAATCTTACTTTGCCGTGCAGATTCATGATTGTTTTTGGATGTTTGCTGCACGTTTGCTGCGAGCGCTGCCCCCTTGCTCGTCACGGAGCTGGCCACCCTTCTCACTGTGGTCTTTTGACCTCGACATATAACAGTCTCTGGTTTGTAATTTGTCTGATACATGCGTGAACTGGTGGCTTAATGACCTCGAACTAGGATGCTTGGAAGTATCATGTAAGATATCTAAAGTCTGACTCATCGTCTATCCTTACCCCGCCTCGTGGAACGACAGTGCTACGTTTGAACGGTAAGCCACCGTCAGAATGTCGAATACTGCACTGATACCTAATTCTTCAGACCTACGGAACGTTCCACGTACCCAACAGTTGGGCATGGAGGATCCTGTCTGTTCTCCAAGGTCTACCTTCCGTCATAAGATTTGCCTCGTTTGGTTTGTGCCAGAGTCACCTCATAAGCAAAGGCCGGTATGGGTTGCAGGTGTTTTGAGATTTCATTCAGTCGTATTAATCACCACCCCTTGCGGCGA
Organism: Boletus sensibilis; assembly: GCA_038092655.1. Taxonomy (NCBI): domain Eukaryota; kingdom Fungi; phylum Basidiomycota; class Agaricomycetes; order Boletales; family Boletaceae; genus Boletus; species Boletus sensibilis. The sequence goes on along the minus strand of JBBPQU010000629.1, from coordinate 11,495 downwards.
AGCACAATCACTCAGGATCCTGGGATACTACCACGCGAACGGCAACGAGTTGAGTCATTCGCTTGCTCCATGCAAGCTACTCGCAGAGGTTGATGGTTTCTGGGTGATTAGCAAAGATCCCCTAGTCGAATACGAGTTCGAGGAAATCAAAGAAGGCATCAAGTTTGATCGTGAAGTGTCGGTGAATGTTGGATGGTCCAGCTTGTTCAAGACAGTGGAAAACAGAAACGGATGTGGACTATCACTGCGCTTGTGTTCTCTCTCAGTGGTCTGGGAATGGCCTGATGCAAGTTGCCATTCCTCCGATATCAAGCCCGAGTACTGATTGTTGTGCTCAGTTCATATTGTATGTATTCTGTACTCCATGAAGTACTCAATCATGGAAGTAATGATTTTACACCAGACCTGAACAAGGTGTTCAATGCTACGGGAGTTAGTAGAATGTTTTCGCGACATCATGAATTTACTACATGACTAATGTCTTTCAGTTACATCTCCTACTATGCAGCTGCTCATTGTAAGTATAATATCACTCACTATGTCTTCTATTTCATGCAGCTGGCACCACAGAACGGTATCCTCAACATTTGGAGTTTGATATGTGCTCTCACTGGGAGTGCGCTGTGTGACAAGGCTGAACGTCGGACGGTGTCACCTTTTCCTGACAGCTATATCTGGTATATAGAGCGTGCCAACAGGCTGTGATGTCGCTGATTGTCTCGAATGCAGAAATACTTCTCTTCTGGGCTCTATTTATCATGATATAAATGCCAGTTACGCAGTCATTGCTATGATCTGTGCATTTATTATCCATCCATTTCTTACCTGCTAACCTTCTGGATATGATCTAGTCTCATATTCGATATTCTGTGAGTACTTTGAAATAAATGTCTGAGGTCACCCATTCTGACAACTCGCAGATACCGTGCATAATTGACAGGCCTTTGGATTAACTGAATCGACACTGACGTCCTCACCAAAGATTGTGTTTAGCCCGCTTATTGTCTCGTATGTGTCTATTCAGATCACTTAGAATTATGCTCACTGATCTTCCAGATACACGGTTGAGATCTTACCGTTCCCGCTGCGGGCCAAGGGGTTCAACTTCATCGTTTCTCTATCCCTTATTTTCAACCAGTGAGTCTCATGACTTGATTGATAGCAACAGCTTACAAATTAAAACAGGTATGTTAACCCTATTATCCTCGCTGTGTGAGTTGCACCTAGACCTTGGGTTCATAATCAGAAATCACGTTTATGCTTGAACTTACAGGCTAGGTTGGAAGTACTACATACATATGGTCCTTGTCATATACGCACTGAAGCTCTCTGATATCTTGCTCAGCTTGTGTACGTCTTCTGGATTTGCTTCGCAGCCGTTTTCCTCTGGTTCTATGTCATCGAAACAAGAAATGTGAGTTGATCGTCTAAAGCTAAGCCACTCTGGCGCTGACGACAAGGCCCCTAACACCCTCGAAGAAACCGCTGCGTAAGTTTATCCCTTTTCCTGTATTGTGAAATCACCTCTGACTGGCTGATCGACTCGCACGCTTGCTATAACAGGTTGTTCGATGGTGACGATGCCATGGTTCAAATTACCGAGAAAGCAGCGGCCACCGCTGGTTTTCCTGTAGGGGACCACACTAACAGTATTGACGAGTCGGAGAAGAGGGGCCGAGTGAGGGACGCATTGAGAATGTGAGAGGGGTGAACGAGACGCGCGTCGTGTAGTGGACATCATGCCATGGCCGTGTTCAACGGCGTCTACGCTTTCAGTAACGTTGAATACGCCACTGATCATCGTGATGCGTCAGTGCTCAACTGCGCTGGCTATATATGGAGTCTCTATCGACGCTATCAACGCGTTTAGAGTTTTCTGGACAATAAGAGGAGAGAACGGTGTGTCCTCATGACCACGATACCTTCCCGAATAGGGTGGTTCATGAAATTCCCACCAACGTCAAGTGCAGGGTATGGGAGTTGTCGGCAGCGATGGGTTGTGCCTGGCACGTCGGTTGCATCTTACCCGCCGTCCGCGGATACTGAACGTCGCGAAATGTGTCACAAGTATAGTATCCTCACGCGAAAACGTTCGAATTTCAGCGTTGAGAGGGCCTCAGTGTATAGCCGCTGCTCTCCCAAGTCGACGACGGACCGATCGAGTTCGACGAATTGATGCGCCACTATATACCCAAGACCTTTGAAAGGCACCGATCAGTACGAAATACTTGGAGGGTACATAATACAAAAACGCGTTGCGATGGTGGGTGGTCGTTATGGATTAGGTTGAACCCGGACGTGCCATCGGATGACTGCGCGAGTTGTGGCGAGCCGTGGGCCATTCTACGCCGTTACCGGTTCCTTCCCGCTGAGCGCGAAAAGTCGGACACATGTATGTGCGGGTGCCGAGAAGCGCCGAAGGACAATGCGTACGCCGACTGAATTTGCCTGCTAATTTCGAAAATTAAATCTCAGAGTACGTGTACCCCGGTTGACATTTTAATTCCCAGTGTCATCCGATCAAGCTGGAAAATGAAAATTGGGGGATCTCGTGTTTCAAGGTGGATGGCCTACATTTCTGTGCAAAATTGCCGACGCCGTTCGGGGATGGATAAGACAATCGAGGAGAGTCCGGGTAGGAGGTTGTCCATCACCGGTGGAAGGGGAGGGGACGACTTGGAGGATACGGACTAGTTGATCTGGTGGTCGTTAACAACCTTGATTGGGTGACGGCAGCTGTCCTGGGTCAGAAATAATCTTCCCCTCAAGTTCTCCCATATCTTGCTTTCAACTCAACCGCCAGGGCCTCCTCTCCCCCTCTGCCTTGCTTCGTGTCCCTCCACAGATGCGATGGTGGCTACGCCCATAAAACCTCAGGCAAGTTGTCGTGTTTGTCTTGCACCGATATACTTGCTCATGATATCTCAGCGACTTTCCGTATGTGTTTTTCCCAGATCGTGAGGTGCTCTCAATCCATTAAGTTTGAAACTCTCCAGACTCGTGACGATGACGGTGAACAGGGCGACTGGGGAACCATGCAAATAGCTGCACCCGCCATTGTGGGTGGCGTCCTGCTCCTTGTCTTTGTAGCCTATATCATCTGGCAACGAAACCCACTTCGGAAATGTTCCTATGACTACCACCAAGTACGGTCCGACTGGGTTACCAAGATAGAGCGCATGTTCGTCCCTCGACGTACGCGACAGCGAGTCCTCCACTCGAGTGCTCCCATAACGCTCGACGATTCCATGCGCTCGTCTGGGCTTACGCTCGATTTTCGCAGGGCACGACAGTATCGCTCTGGCTCGTCCGATTCACAGACGCCGTTGACATCGACGAACTATACCTTTGATTACCCTCCAAATAAAAGACTCTCAGACTCGCCTCCGCCGATCGCCAAGCGTCGCGCAATGCGCTGGTGGTGGATTTTCGGGTCACGACCCCAGGAGGTCAGGTCTGAAGACCCTGGCTTGCGCTGGCGCGTAGACGGTCCGGATGGGAGTAGCACCGGACATGGTCATAGCAGTCAAGGGCATGAAGAATGCCATGCCCGATATACCGGGGCTTTGGAGGCCGTGCATGAAGACCAGGAGGAAGGTGGAGATGACGTTATCCGGATAGGGGAAAACTTTGCCAGTATTGCGTCGACCCCCGTGACGCAGCACTTTCCTGAGCAGGCGCGAGCCGTTCATGGGATGTCGACTGTACCAGAGTACCTTGGCTCCTCTGGTGCTCGCACACCTGGACCGGCGGCGAGTGCTATCCGAAGCAATCCAGGCACACCTGTGAGCCCCTTTCTCGTTTTACGTAATTGTATGGATGTATCAGACGGTGACGCTTGACCGACAGGTATCCTCGGCGAGCCGCGGCTTACCACCGAGTTATGACGTCTCACAAAGTCATACACAATACGCGTCCGCAGAGGATATCGCCCGCCCAACACGCTCCGAGCCGCTTTACATGGTCATCCCACCCCCAGTACGCACAGCAGGGTACTCGTCACCTCGCGTGTTCCACGGGCGCGACCTCTCAACGGATAGTTTCCTGGCCGCCCAAACCCCGATGGTCACCACATCCATATATTAACGTTAACCCGTCACATGTTTCAAGTGCGCCCAAGTCAAATCGGTTCAAGTTATCAAGTACTCGTTAGATCTTTCCCGTGGACGATATCTCGCGTATATATTTGTATGGACATGTTACACGATAATTCGCCCCCTTCTCCTGCTGTTCCTGTCGCATCGTATCGTTTTTTTGTTGTGTTTCCGTGCAGCACCTAGTGTATTTGTTCACTCCTTCTTTCTCTTCTGCCGTTGTCGAGTGTACTTATTACATCAACGCTTTGTCGTATCGCAGAATCGCTTGATAATCCTCGCCCCACAGCTTTGCGGGTGTATGACAACATTCAAAGGACTCATTGTGTAAGAGTCAGCTCCGGTCGTTGAAAAAAATTACCCATTATGCTAGCCAACGCCATATGAAAATGCCGACGGGCCCGCTCCACATGCTCCAGAGTACTTCTCCGTGCTTCGATAGATGGCCGGATGACCAGATGACCATGCACACCACGTTGGCATGTGGCCAGTTGACCTAACATGGCGGATGTATGTAAGTATTGACAGTCCTCCTGCATTACCCGGGAGGGCGGAGTGGTCCAAGGGAAGCCCAATATAGGTCTTTTCAGACAGCCTTTCTTGGGATGGATAGATAGATTACGACGAAGTACTGGGAACCCCATCGAGGCGTATCATCCCGATCGATCAGTCAGATGACACCCAGCACGTATCGGACGTTTTGCGCACGACACATCCTGAATCAAATCCCCACCATCAAATATACAAGCACCAAAAGGAGATAGACGGATCAAACCTAGAGGTATATTAGCTAGCAGAGTGGGTAAACCAAGCGAGTTCGAATGGTCCTGGACGTCCGCAGCCCCGAGTCCGTCAATTACGACTGCGATCCACGGCACTGGGCATGGGTTATCTACCGGTGATATGCATAATAGTCCTATGACACATCTTCTCCTATCGTATTCGTCCGGTAATCTCCCGAGTGACGTAGTGCCAAATGTAGTGTGACCAGCCCTCGAGGACGCCAGCACCCGACATGATATGCAGGCAATCACCGGCGGCATGCTAATATGGGAGTATGAGTACGAGGTACGAGGGGATCGCTAGGGAGATGTGACGCACTGCATCGGGCCGGAGACGCGCCGGACGGTCGATGGGCAAGTAGAAAATATCGGGAAACTCAGGCGTCGCGAGAAGATCCTATTCCCAGGTAGAACAAGACCATCAGTACGTCGTCCCACACTAACATTGCAAAGTAGAAGTGCTGAAAGTGGCAGCACCCACCTCAAAAATCGCATTGAAATCCTGGATCCATGGCCAGTTGTACCATCGCCACCGGTACGGCGCAATCTCCGTCCATGGTTTACGGTGATCGTGGCAGTCTTCGTGGCCAGGTAGATAAGCCCTGACGACGACTTGTTTCAGTCGTGTCCCGCCGTTGCGACGGTATTCGTCAATTGCATCTTGGACCTGCCCCGCCCACGTCCGCATCGCAACTTTGAAGAATGACTTAACGCCCTCGATGCCGTATCCTGCTGCATCTCCGGCTTCTTCGTCACGGAATGCACTCATCAGCGTGGTCGTCCAGTGCCCGGCGGTGCTCACGACCAGGGTCCCGAAATTTCCCTCTGGTGGCGAAGCCAAGAAGATGGGCATGTATTCCGAAGGTGACAACGACCACGTCGATTCCTCACTGAAAAGGGATCTTGCGGTGTCATTGGTGGCAGTGGGATCTTCATCCTCTGCTTCCGCCCTCAAGGTATTTTGGTATAGTGACTCGAGATCGTCCCTGTTGAATAGGAGGTCGACGCGGCGGAAGGTGACGAGGGGCGTGCTCTCGATGGAGAAATCGACCGGAAAGTCGAGTTCGGGTAATAGGGGGGATGTGGGCGAGAGATATAATTTCTGAGGCCATGCTCTGTCGAAATATGGGTTTTCGGTGTAGTTTGGGGTCGCACGGACGTGCGGGTAGAGAAGACACGACAGCGAAAAAAAGTGGTTCTCCGTTATGGAGTCTAGGCATGCCCAAGGTCTCGTGTCAAGACAGGTCGGCTGACACTAAAAAAAAAGAAAAACTCACCACCCAGCAACAACCATCCACCCTGTTCGACCATGTCTTTGACCATGGCAGCGCCATTGAGCGGCCGGACATTACATTGAGAAGGCGGTTTCCATCTATACGAAGAGACATTCGGGAATCTGTCCCATTGCTCTGGGTGGTCAGTTCCCAAATGCCAATAATATTCCCGATCTGCTGCGCATCCCTCAAGCCCAGCCAAAGCGAGTGCCTGATCTGCATTCGTGAGCGCAGGGAGGTCGATGTTTGGACTGTACGTCCAATACCCCGAGGACCACGCTTCAGGCGAGCATGTACCCCGTTGACGCTCTGCGAAGATCGACGACCAGTCCGACGACCGGAACGAAAAGTTCGGCGATGAAAACGTATAGACGGTGATCACAAAAGTGACGAGAGCACCGAGTGCAATCACTTTTGTAGATAGATAGCGGGGTCTTAGAGTACAGAACGGAGTCGCGTTCAACCAGGTGGGCGCCATACGAGCACTGAGAAAGGGTGTGCCAACCTAGAAACGGCTGGACACTAGGTGTGGCTGCGGAACAAACGAACATTTTTCTCGACTTTTGCGTTCAGGGCCAATCGGAATAATTGAATTAGCCCGGACTTGGCATGTTTTAAGTACCCACGGCTTCCACGCCTACCCTGCCAAACCAAGGAACCATTGTAGGGCTCTAGCGGTTGCAGTGAGACCTTTCACCCACGGGCATGAGCTCAGAAGTACGGGGGATCAACAGATAAGACATTTTTATCGTATTTATCTGGCTGGGAAGAAACTACTTGGTGCCTGCTTCCGAAGTCCCACACATCCAGCTCACTCATCCCACCATGTCCACAGATCCTGATGCGGACTACCCACTGATAAGACTGTTAACGCCCACTCAGACTTGACATACGAGGATGCGTAGACTCGACACAATCGTGTAGTCTCAGGTGCGCCAGTGTGCGGTCGAGTGCTACTCGCATCCTCGGAAGTATAGAGGAACTATGTTCTCGCGATCCTTGAGTCTGCTGATTGATCATCAAGCATTCTGTGCAGATCAGAACGAGACACACCGTGAGGGAGGTGTTACTTGAAATTGAGATGGAACATTAGGCACAGAAGTGAGAGCAGGGACTGCCGAGGCGAGAGCGTTACATTTTCCGAGCAGGAATTTCAGACGAGTCACTCTGAGTCGCCATCGGAGAAGAACCCATGGATCGGCGCAACATCATTGGGGTGACGATGACAATGTTAACATGTCTGGTTGGTTGACAGTAGAAAAATATTCTACCAACGAACCGCCTATCCACATGCCGGGTTTCTTGAGGTTGCTGGACATGAAGGGATCTTCGGGGACACGTGGGATGAAAGGGGAGTTCCTGTGATCTGGAATTGACAAGAGGATCGAGACGTACCGTCGCATTCGGACAACAACCAACAAGGACGAAACAATTGTAGGAAGAGAGAAAATAGGCTTAAAAAAGATGATCTGATCCTGGCTCGAACAGGAGACCTTCTGTGTGTTAGACAGATGCGATAGCCAACTACGCCATCAGACCAGTGCTGGAGATAACGGCTCTTGAAATAATCTTATCGACGCGTGAATACCAGCCCCTGTCTGTCGCACAGACTTTGGCTTGCGGCCATGCGGCATCTCACCTTCGACCGTGCATCCGGCTCGTCTCAGCCTCATCACGAGTCGAATGACTTCGACTCCGAGACCCTCCGAGCCACAGGCTCCGACGTTGCCAGCAGACGTTGTCTCAGCAATCACTATCCTTCACCAGTTCGTCACCTCATCGCAACAGCTCCCGCCCCAGGTCATAGTAACCTGCAGAAACGAGAGACGTGCGTTCGGTAGGGCCGCACTTCAGGCTATGAGTTATCGTGTGCGTATTTCAGCTCGAATCTCTCAGGTACATTTTACTGATATTTAACGTAGAAAGCAGTAGATGTATTCATTCAGCGTTTCGCCAACAAGGACGATTGGTGGATATCCGAGTACAGGTATAAACCTGAGGTCTCGATTTACGCTCGTTTTTACCGGTTACACGGGGAGGAGGACGATGGGATGGTCCTCCTCGATGAAAAGGGGTGGTCGGAATTAGTAGGAAACGCGGTCAAGCTGACGATAGTATTTACCTCGCTCAAGTTCAGCGTCACTGCGTGAGTACAAATCAAATGGGGCATGACAAGCCTGCGACTGCGGACGCTTACGCTTGTTTTTTCGCAGGCAATCATCCGCAGTATGATTTCATCTCGCCCTGTGTACGGCTTTGTCCTGCAAAGGAAGGGCTGATATAAATCTGAGTGTAATGTTGGTACCATTTATTCTCATATTTTGTGGGTGTCCGCTGGTGTCCTCTGGCTGATTCCAGTGATCGGGACCATTCCAGAGGGAAAAGCTCGGGCCCCTCGGGTCCGAGACCAAACATATTGTTGGTGGAGGGGTTCCTGGAACATATATAGCGTTCTCCCAGTCATTATTATGCAGAAGCTGAGGCGGAGACTTGCCCTCAACGTCAGCAACTTCTGTCGTACTGTAGTCATGGCAAAACGCGTGTAAATCGGGCGAGCACTGGAAATGGGCTGTCATTCCGACTGCGGAGCTGAGGAATCAGAGGATGCAAGAATTGGTGGCTTGTCGGAGTCTGAAACTTGTGGTACAGCATTAGGACCCTTCCGTACTTTACAGCTAGTCATCCCCTTCACTCCATTCGTCTGTCTTTCTCGATTTCTGTCCCTTGTATCAAAGCAATCCATCTACACGACCGGTTTCTTCCATTTGACAAAGCTAAAGCAGTAATTTTGCAAGACCACTAAGCAACATGCGTCTTGCTATCTTACCCATACTCCTAGCGGGGGCGAGCGTCGGTGAGACATTCTTCGGCTGCCTCAATCTCATAGTATCAACTCAACTGTTCTTTGCATCCATAGTCAGCCTCGTCGCAGCTGAGCCGATCCGCGTCATCGAAAATCCATCCAATGCGAATGCCAACATTCGCTTTGGCCATGCGCTGGCAAACGCCAACGTAAACGGCAATGATGACAACGTCGCCCGCATCGTCCGTCCCGCAGTTCTCATGAACCCCCCTCTCCAAGGCAAGAACAAAGGCATTGTCCACCACATCTGCGGAGCCTCGCTGCGCGAGAAAGCTCTCCGCTTGTCCAACGCTCTCCGCCACGCACTTGGCATGCCACTCATCGAGGCTAATGTTGAATTGCCCAGGCCTGGTCAAATCCACATTCTCCCCATGGGTTATCCCTCTCACAACGTCATTCAGTCTCAGGAAGAAGAGGACGAGGAAGGAAAGCCCAGAAAGCACCATGGCCATAAACACCCCGGCCACCCTGATGGCGGTGAGGACCATGAACGTCACCCCCATCGCGGGCACCACGGGCACCACGGACACCACCGCAAGCATCGCAAGAACTTCTTGAGGCGCATCCATGGTGCCATCAAGGCACTTGGTCCCTGGGAAGGCCGCGCAGTAGCCTTCGTCCTCGGTAAGAAATCATAGATCCCGCATTTTCCCGAGTTTATTGATTGTATGATTAGGCTGTGGTATCGGCGTTCTTTTGAGGATGTTCTGGGTTCTGTCCGTTCTTGCTTATCGCACCGTGCGTGGTGAGCGTGGTGAAGAGATTCTCGATCACGAATACATCGTGTACGAGCAAGTTCCCGAAACCTTATTTGTTGCTCCTCCCGAATACGTTGACGAGAAGGTCAAGGAGGTGGCATGTGAGGAGATCGAGGAATGCAAGTAGGAATCAGATTTCGTTTGGCGCATCTTGATTTGCCCTACATTGTGTGGCAATGAAAAGATGCGCCTCAGTCCCAAGCTTCTCGTCTCTCCCTCTAGTTACAAGTCTGTTATACATGTCTCCGTTTCTGATTGATGTTTCCTGTACTGTTTGGCTCTGGCTTGGTATCTCTGTGATTCACTTTTTTCTCGAATGGACTCCTACGCTCGTTTGAACACCTTATGTTGTATTTTTTTTCCCCGTATCTATATAATGGAGGAGATTCCTCCGATTTGCCGTATTCTTTCAGTTGAGGTCAACTTTGCTCACACTGGGCAAAGGCAAATATCTGATCGCGGATGTCGATGAAGCCGCAGTGTTATACCGTCCCCTTTACCATGGAGGTGGTATATGCGAGTAAATATAGTAATAGATATGTTGAGAGCTACGTAACTTAACATGCTTGGATGCTCATGAACTCCCGTAGGCAGACCAAAGAGTCGAAGATGTTCACAAGTGATTCCAGGTTCCCGTTCAAGCGATCATGTAGGTGACACAGCACCTACTACTTTTCATCCTTATCAGCGAATTCGGGGTGAGTCATTCCTGCGAACTCTCCAGCATTAGACAAGCCACGCTTGGCAGTGAAAGATACTAGTGCCGAGCTCGTTGTGGTTGCACAACTTGGATGTATGTAGTGCGGAGGGATGATGACAACCATTGATGGTCACTGGTTCCCTCTGCGCATCATGCGCAACAAATCATCAACTGTGCGAGCATTGTCCAGGTAATCGTTACTTCATCGACGACATCCTTTGGTAAGTTCGTAGTATTGTTTGGAAAGACGTTCCTGAATCCTTGATTGGGTCCTTTAGTGTGGTATCAGTGTCATAGAACACATCCTGCTCCATCGCTCCCAGGCAACTCATTGTCACCTGTTTTGGTTCAGGCCTGGTGCAGAGCAATGCATCACTCACGCCGTGGCTGTTATGGGATTCTGATCCCGTCGTTACGCGGTCAAAATCAGGAATCGTATGATAGAAAGCTTGGTTGAACTCCGTGAACACGGTGTCGATCACAACCCAGCTTCTTGATTGTCTCTTGTGCTTGTATCACGGTTCCGTCGAGTTGAAATCATGGGGGTTCAAGCCCTTGATGTTTGCCTTGCCAGTTTGGCAATGTACCTTGTTGGACGACTTGTCTGGAGAAGGACTCCGCTCCCGCCTGGGCCGCTCGTCGGAAACCTGCTCTACATGCTCCGTATAAAACGTTGGGGGCTATGAGCAGACAATATGGCAAGTGCATACTCACTTCACACAAAGTACATACGTCGTTTATGTCATACCAGGCCCTGTCATATCCCTCAAAGTGATGGGCACACGATACGTCGTTCTCAACTCCCTCAAGGCAACCAAAGACCTACTCGAGAAGAAGAGTGCCATCACGTCAAACAGGCCTCACTTTACGGTGGGCGGTGATATCGTCGGTTGGAGTGATTCTATGATCTTTCTGCAGTACGGTGACACGTACTGAAAACATCTTTCATCGGCAGATTGGCACCAAGAGTAGCCTAGAGGCATTCTACCCTGCCGAAGAAGCAGAATCAAAATAATTCCTCCGC
>JBBPQU010000628.1:0-16946 GCA_038092655.1 Boletus sensibilis | reverse complement strand
GAAAGACCAACGCTCAATTTCTCCTTCAATACGCCGAGCGGATCTGCATTGTTCGCTCAGAGCCCAGCTACGACCACGGCCCCCTTTAGTTTTGGTGCCCCAAGTGCGACCGTCAATCCTTTCGCAAAAGAGGAGAAGAAAGAGACTAAGCCTGCAGTCTCCTTTGGTGGCTTCGGGCAAGCATCTTCTACTGGTTTCCCATTTGGTCAAAAACCACCAGAGAATTCGGTGACGCCCGCGCCCGCGCCCTTCCAATTTTCACAACCGTCTCCAAATGTTGCGCCTGCATCACCATTCTCGTTTAGTGCTGCACCTGCTTCTGCGAGTCCCTTCGGTCAATCCTCGGCAACTTCTGCGCCATCTAGTCCCTCGACGTTTAATCGGCCCGGATCGTTCACCTTCGGGACACTCACCACGACGCAGCCAGCAGCCAGTCCATTCGCATTTGCGGCAGGCAGTCAACCCGCTTCCCCTGCTACCGGCAATACTACACTTCCGTCTGGAACGACTGGCAGCGCACCATTTACATTCGGTGCAGGGGCAAATGCGGCTGCCACACCTGGCGTTGGCTTTGGTGCACCGGCCTCTGCAGCGGGGCCGGCGGGATCGTTGTTTACGATGGGGTCTGCACCACCCCCCGCGGACGGATCGGGTGGCAGGCGAATAAAAGGGCTTCCGCGACGCGGCGGGAGACGGTAATGGCGATTGCGAACGTGGCGCGGCGGCCGGTGGATGAACATAAAACGATGTCTCCACGCTATTCCTTCCTGTTTCGCTCTGAACACGGACGAATGTTTTCTCCCCTCTCATTCTTGCGCTACCCCCCATCGCATTCACTGATGTTAAGCATCGACGGTACGACCTGCTGAAAAAGCATGTGTCGTCTTGTAGTTTTCGCTCTCATCCATCTTATATCGGGAGTTCTTGTCTCTAGACGTTCTCTTTGGGAATCTTGGGATCGTTGATGTTGTACGCTGGGTGGCTGACGGCCACCACTCACTCGCACTAGTACTCTTGATTTCTCTTTGCTCCCTCGAGTCATTGCAATCCCTCGCATACGCCTGGTGCTTACATACTTACACAGGAGGCTGAAGGCCTCGTAGATCCAAGTTGCATAGTCTGCCTCATCACATTACCAGCCTCGCATACATACTACCTTGTTGTTCTCTCGTTTTCTTCTCCTTTTGGGTAGATACGTTTCTAATGTGCATCCTCTGCTGTGTGTTGTCCCCTCATCATCGTCCCCTGTGGAGATATTATACTTGTGAGTGGCGACGCGCGACGCGTCTGATATGATACTTGGAGTGGACACCACACCATCGAGAGAGCCAAACGCCTGAACGCGTGCCCTGTCGTGCATCATGCCTCGCGAAATTGTGACAGTCCAACTTGGACAATGCGGAAACCAAAGTGCGTCCCTTCCTGCTCCCAACATGTTCAGCCATCATCTAACGCGGGTGTGTTCATCTTCCCCTGCACTCACAATCACGGCCGTCGTTGCCACCCAAAAAAAATCTATAAAAATGGTATGACGATGATAATGATGGTGAACGCAATCAAGTGGGTGCCGTGTACTGGCAGCGACTCTGTGCCGAACACGGGATCAACAAAGAGGGCATTCTCGAAGAGTGGGCGACGGAAGGCGGCGATCGTAAAGACGTGTTTTTCTACCAAGCGGACGACGAACACTACATTCCGCGTGCCATTCTCGTCGATCTCGAGCCTCGGGTACGTCACGGTGTTTCCTTTCCTGCTTCCTCTCGTCTTGTCGGACTAGACTTGGCTGAACGGCGACGTCGACAGGTGATCAATAATATATTGAGCTCGCCGTGGGCGAATTTGTATAACCCGGAGAATATATTCATGTCAAAGGATGGCGGAGGGGCGGGAAATAATTGGGCGCATGGGTATGCGTCGGGGGAGAAGTTGTACGAGGAGGTGATGGAGATGATCGATAGGGAGGCGGAAGGGAGCGATTCACTGGAGGTACGTATACATCAAATCCTTTCTCCGTGCGCTGGGTTCGCCCCTAGTCCCCGTGGTCATGCTCACCGACACGTTCCTTTCTTCAGGGGTTCATGCTCATGCACTCCATCGCCGGCGGAACAGGCTCCGGTTTTGGCTCGTTCGTGCTCGAGCGACTGAACGACAAGTTCCCCAAGAAGCTTATCCAGACGTACTCTGTCTTTCCCAACGCACAAGAGGGCGACGTCGTCGTACAGCCGTACAACTCCCTCCTGACGCTTAAACGACTGACGAACCACGCTGATTCGGTCGTCGTGCTCGATAATGGCGCGCTGTCGCGGATAGCGGCCGACAGGCTGCACGTACAGACACCCACGTTTGATCAGACGAATCAGCTCGTGAGCGTAGCATTTTGTCGTCGTCGAACGGTGCTGATGTTGCTCTTGTTATGCGGCAGGTATCGACGGTGATAACTGCGAGTACGCAGACGCTGCGTTATCCTGGTTACATGAACAATGACCTTGTGGGCATCATCGCGTCCCTCATTCCAACACCTCGATGCCACTTCTTGATGACGTCCTATACCCCATTCACGAGCGACCAAATTGACAAGGTCGGTTCGCCGTCACACGATCGTTCTCGGACTCCCCTTTACTCACCGCGGGTGATTCCTTAGGCGAAACCCATCCGGCGTACGACAGTTCTAGACGTCATGCGCCGTCTGCTACAACCGAAAAACCGCATGGTATCGACGACGCCCAGCAAAACCGCCTGCTACATCTCCATCCTCAACATCATCCAGGGAGATGTCGACCCGACCGACGTGAGACGGTGACCCATCCTCGATCTGTCCGTTCGATGTGCTGATCGTGGGTCGTGCGACGCTTAGGTACACCAATCGCTGCTCCGCATACGGGAGCGACAGTTGGCCAACTTTATTCCGTGGGGGCCTGCGTCGATACAGGTGGCGTTGACGCGTCGGTCGCCGTATTTGACTACGAACCATCGGGTGAGCGGATTGATGCTCGCCAACCACACGAGCATCGCTTCCGTACGTCTTCCCTCTTTCTCCGTTTCTCGCCCTCGCCCAAAAAGGGGCGGGGGAATAACTGAGGCTGAGATCACTGATCTATGTTGTTGCAGCTGTTCAAGCGTATGTTGGACCAGTTCGACCGTCTCAGAAAGAGGAATGCGTTCTTGGAACAGTACAAGAAGGAAAAGATGTTTGAAAACTCTCTGGAAGAGTTTGACGATGCGAGGTGAGGGTGACGTGGTGTCTATCGGTTGCGTATCTTGACGTCGTTCTCCAGAGCCACGGCAGAGGAACTGCTCAAGGAGTACAAAGCTTGCGAAAGCGCAGACTATATCTCATATGTAGGTCTTTCGTTTCTGCATGTTCATCATAGTTGATCATCCTGCCTCCAGGGCGCACACGAAGAAGGGTCATGAAAATGTATCCAATGACCACAGCATTCTTATTGTACCACCACCTCACCTTTGCTTCTTGTACTCCATTTTACTAGTGCTCAGATATCATGCTTATCTTGGAGAAAATACATTCTAGGATGAGATCTAAGGATGGCAAACAATAAAGGTAATGTGATAGCAATCCATGGCGGTATAGTCTATCGATATTAGAGAACTAAGGAGGGGTCAAGTTACGACTTCTTTGGCCCCTCCAACTTCTTCCCAATGTCTGCACCTGGAGCCGAATATCAATTTCGCCATGCTTGATAAGACAGAGGACAATACATACCACGAAGTTTGACTCCCAAGGCCCTCTCCATCTTGGAGAGAATTTGGGGATTGGGGATAGCCTTTCCGGATTCGTAATCCTGGATGACAGAGGGCTTCTCGTTGGTCTTTTGAGCGAGATCCTTCTGTGTCAGCTGCTTTTCCATACGAGCGGTCTGGATGGCCTATGGGACACATAGGCACATGAGTGACCTTTGAAAGGATACAAGACATGGGACGGGGAGGAATACTCACCTTGCCGACAGAGGCATTGACCTTGGCAGGTGGAGCGACCTCGTTGTCGCGATCAAGTTTTGCTATCCTCTGGTGATCAGGGCCTAGGGGAGTACTATGAGTGAGGTGAACATGGCGGTGCAAGCGAGTCATACGCACCGGCATGCCCCTTGTTCCCACCGGCAGTGACTTTCTTGTCTGTCGCCACGACGGCCCCGGTTCGACGTGCCTATGCCAAGGGGTGTGAGTCATCCTAAGCAGCATCACGAGTCAACTTACGGCTAAAGAGAGAAAAAGGATGAGCGAAACGACGAAAGAGAGCAGTGTCCACGGAACTTACCATTCAGGTCAGCAGCGTTGCGGGCGACTTTTGGGGCTTTGGCTTTGAAGCCAATGACGGTCTTGTTGTCCCAGTCTGCATTGCCGTTCATCGTGAAAGTGGAGTTTTGCTGGGTTTGCTGGGTGTGGTGGTGGTCGAGATGAAAGAGGTTGAGCAACACGTATGCGCTAGTCAGTCTGCTTGTATGTAATAGGCTCGGCGACTCGGATGCGCAAGGCTATATATAAGTCACGCTGTCACAGGATGTCACATTGACTCACAGCGAGAGATGGATCTTTCTTTTTATGGGCTCACTTCAGTCACTAACATCACCATAGCTAAGCATGCCATTTTTAACTGACGACGTTTGGCCTACTGGCCTGCGAAGGAACTTCGACATATCTCGTCAAGAGCTCCAGCCGCTCGGAAATCGCTATCATGGGCCATACAACAAGTTACTCCAATACTGCTTCGGTCTTGATTCGTTCGGCTTCTTTGTCGCTCCCCCCAAGTCCCTACAAGCAAATTCTTTCACCGCGACGACATCGATTTTGTAGTATATCTAATCGTCTTCGATGCTCACCACTGTCCCGTGCTCATGGCGGAAATTAAAGATGACCCTTGGGCTAACAAAGCCGACCTACGTCTCAGAGCAGACGCTCAAATACGTCAGCGGTACGACGCCATTGTTGCTGCCTGCTCTCTCCCTCGCTTGTGGGCACTGAGCTTGCTTGGAACCTCTCTTCGCGTTTACGCCGGCAATGTCGCTACTGGCGACGTCGAGCCCCCTTTCTTAAATCGTCCAAGCCCTAGCCGTGTTCTCCCCCACGATTTTCTTGAGGGTGCTTGGAACATCGACATTCTTTCTCAAGAAGGATTCACCAGGATGAGGGAGATTGTTGAAGATATCATTGCCAACACTGCAGCGCTCGAGTTAGCATAATGACTTTTCATTCGCAGCAGGAGGCAGGTGACCTGTCCCCGATGTTGCTCTTTGAAAGTCTATAAATCGTCGATAACGCACCCCGTACATAGTGAGTAGTATGTTCTCTCCGCCTTCCTCATACTTTATCTTCCATTCATAAAATGTACTTCTCCGATCAGCTCCAAATCTTCGATGGTAGCAAACTTGCTGTAGCATTGGGACGTGTTGGTCAAAAGGCATAGTCAGCATCTGTAAGTGGCCGTAGCACACTGCACAGCTTTATAGCTGAGAAAATTCTAGCAAATAACCCCTGTCGGCATCGCCATGTAGTGAAGAAGGATGGTTATCCGGATAGAACGTTCATTTCCGCTATTGAATCACTCGTCGCATCTCCCTCGAGAGGGGTCTGACGAACAAGCTCCATGGAAGTGGTGAATTTGTGTCGTAAGTTGTAAACCGATCAGGGGAAGGCACGGTAGTGTATTTGAAAGCTTCAACTTGCACCCATCGCAGTAACTGGGGAATACGACTCGAGCTAAATAGACATTTATTCTGACAGTTTGACACCTGAAAGCCGCGTAATATTATGTCGGCAGTGAGCAACATCTTCCGTAGTAGTAGTTCACACGGCTTCGAAGCAAAGACTAGCGCGAACTTTCTTTTGGTGTGGTCTGAACCGGTCCTTACCATGCCCAACGCATCCCTCATACACGCTGCCTGCTTCGCCGTTGGTGCAGTCGTCGGAGGCGGCGTCGCGACAGTCGTGTCCTTCCGCAAACCCATCCCCGCCCCACCACCAGCCGTCATCGATCTAGACCAGAAGGGAGACGCGAAAATATCCACTGCCGTTCCCACTGTACCCACAGTGTCTGCAGTACTCAAGTATGGGCACCCAGGTAGGTGTCCCCCCAAGTCCGAGTCGGCGAAAGATGAGACTGGGTGATTGACTGGTCCGTGCAGGACCGGTCCCGGATCTGCTCGTGCGCAAGGCATACACAGCTGCGTACGATAGACGACTGCGTCATCCTGCCTGGGTATGTTTGTCCCCGCACGTCTTTCCTCCCTGTCCCTTGATACAAGCGCGCCCATGCCCTGGTTTCAGACAGCCGAACACCTCACCCTCGCTTCGCTGGGCAAATCTGCCGTCGCACCGGCCTCGGATGACGAAGCGGGCGACAGGACGAGGTCGACCTTTACCGAAGACGACTCGTTGCCTACCATGTTCCGCGCGAAGCTCCAGGATTACTTCAGGAGCGGATATGATCGGGGACACATGTATGTTTCTTCGTTTTGACGCGTTCATGGACGGGATGGTGACGACGTTGAGTAGGGTACCCGCTGCAGACGCAAAGGTCTCTCAAGATGCAATGAACGAGACTTTCTTGTTGTCCAACATCGCACCGCAGGTCGGTGTAGGGTTCAACCGTCATTGTACGCTTTACCTCCCTCTAGCTGCGTCGACAATCTCGTCTTGACTCTTTCCCCCATAACAGACTGGGCTTACGTCGAAGACTGGTGTAGAAGACTCACAAAATCATTTTCCGACGTCTACGTCTTCACCATCCCACTCTACCTTCCTCACAAAGATCCAGATGGCAAATGGCGTGTCGTACGTGTCTCATCCGTCCATCCCTTTCTTCCACTCATATCTCCCTATCATCGCGACAAAAAAGAATTATGAAGTCATTGGCTCACCGCCCAACATCGCCGTACCGACCCACTTTGCAAAGGTCGTCCTCGCGTCAAGACCGTCCTCACCCTCGACGCCCGACATCCCAGAAATATCCGCTGGCGCATTCGTTCTCCCAAACGCGATCATCCCAGACGAAGCGCCGCTCGAGAGTTTTATCACGCCAGGTACGATCCTGTCCGCCTTTTTTATTTTATTTTGCCTCCGACATCCCCTTCTGAATCGCACTCACACGTCGCGCTTACCTAACCGCTCATGCTCATGCTCACGCTCTATCGTAGTGGACACCGTCGAACGTGCCGCAGGTCTCACTCTCTTCTCCGACGCCCTCAAGAACGCCTCGAAACATATCTGCAAGAGCACCAAGTGCGAAGTGATCGTGCGACGTTTCGACGAGGCGCAGAAACGGCCAGAGATGCGACGGGCGGTGTCTGCACCGCGTTAACTTTTTTCAAGATGTTGGCGTAATTCGGTTTTTTGACGTCTTCGCTTGTACGACGCGCGGATTCAGATGTTCGCGTGTGGTCGGAGATCAAGTAGATGGCGTTAGCATGTTTTGATCGTACGTCCGTGGGTCGGTTCGGTTAACATCGCCTCGCCAACGATCATGCTTCGACGTCCAGGGAGAGAAACGGGGTGGATGCATCAAGCAACACATATATATTTACTTAACAGGACCTATCATATATATATATCAGAATCGAAAATCCACAGAGAGAGAGAGGGGGAAGTGATGTGAAGGCCCGAGAGTGGGATCAGAAAGAGAAACAGTAAACAACGAAGATCATGCAGAGTTGGAGCTAAGGAAAAGCAGAGGTCGATTTTATATAGGAGATGACGATGCGGTATACAATTTATATCAGACGAGGAAGCGAACATGCGATGCACACCCATGGATCGAATGGAGAGCAGCAAGAGAAGGGAGAAAGGAAAACAACGTAAACCATTGAAATTAAATGCAAGGAATCATGCATATCAGGCATACATACGTCTCGAAGAAATGCCTACTTGCCTACGAGAAACGCGGAGGGATGAAAAAATGTGTGTCTATATCTCCAAAGGCTCGTGGGTGCGTGCCTCGAGACCACTTCCACGCGTCTGGACATCGGTGTTTGTTGTCCTTCGTGCTCCGAATCCGCCGATCCCAGGGCCGCGTGGCTGCCTCATGACACCACTACCGGAGCTCTCGTTCAAGCTTCCATTAATCGAGCCCATTACGCTGGAGGGAAGGCTTGGCACTGGAGGAATGACCGAGCTCCCAAAGTTGCTGCCGAATAGGGACCCAAAGCCTCCTGGAGAGCGGCGAGACGGAGAAGCGATGGTGGCATAACCCTCTCGGATGTTCCCATTGGATGCACGTGTCGTAAGGCGTGGCGCTTGCGTATGCAGGGTCTTCATGTCGGGCATGGATTTTTTCATACGCAGGGTGTTTGCGAGCTGAGACTGGGAAGAAGAAGCCGAAAGGTATGCGGAAGGGGCGCGCGATAAAGTGGGAGGCTGAGTTCTCTGCATTGAATTGACATAAGTAATGCTTCATAGACGTAAGCGTAAGCGAGGGAAACTTGCCCTGTTAGGATCAATTCGGGTTACGACGGCGTATCTATCTTCCCCCTCGCCGACCGAGTAATGATACACGCCTAATTTCTGGGCGATCAAATGAACTACCCTCCTCTGCTTGGGGGAAAGCGTCCGCGAGAACGCGAGTTCGTCCCTCATGCGGTCGTCCTTGAAAAGGAGGATCCTAGAGTAAATCTCGAGAGTCGAAGGGTCATTCAAGTCCAGCTCGTTAGACGGTGACGCTTTTTCCGACGGATTCGGCGTCGCCGGTGCCACAGGCGGAGAAGTCGGAGGGTTGAAGCCCTGCGAGATCGGAAGCGGGGGCACAGGCGGCGGGGAATACTGAGGTTGCTGATATGCTGCTCCAGTCGAAAAAGAACGCTGAGGGGTAAAAGTTGGGGCAGCAATGGGCCCAAAGTCGTCATACGATTGTTGAACCACCGCCACCGCTGCTGCAGCCTGCTGTTCCTTTTCCAACTGCATTGAGCGCATTCGGCGGATTGCCTTTTCTCTCTCGATACGCTCCTTTTCACCTGCCTGTAAGACTTTTTTGTATTCCACGCGGAGCTTGCGACCCTGAACATCGAAACCGTTCAAGGCAGCCACGACCGCATCTGCGTCCGCAGCTTGGCGGAAGTTGGCAAAGGCCAGGCCACGGAACGAGCCCTGTTGATCGAGATGGTAATTGAAGGCATATGGGGTAGGAATCGACAAAGATGCCTAGAAAGAATGGGGTTGATCAGTTCATCGAGGACCAATTACTGGAGATGGACTGACGATGATATCAAGGAGGGTTTCGCGTTTGACGTTGAAAGGTATGTTCTTGATGACAATAGCAGTGGGTATAATCTCGTCATCGGGATTCTGGCCAGGCGTGGAAGGAGCTAAGGGAGGGGGAACGACATGACCCATAGGGGGGGAACCACCTGAGGACGAAAAATCAGAATTGTTGTTGGGTGAAAGAGAACGATTTTCGGGGCTGGTCACAGCGTTATCGAGCCATTGCTGAGGAATAAAAGTGAGACTAGACGAAAGGGGAAAGCTTGAGGCGAGATAGACGCACGGTGGGAAGGCCACCACGGAGAGGCTTGATCTTGAGCGGGGAAGGGCTCATATTGAGGGGATTGTAGTGAGACTGGGCCGAGATCGGAGGGGATGTAGTGAACTGGTACTGCTGTCTGCCGTTGCCCAGGATTAAACCATCATAATCGTAAGTGTCGTTGAGACGTTGCTGGGAGGGTTGGGTGTTGAGGGACAAAGAGGAGATGTCAGGTGTTGGGGAGCTTGTCATGATGGAAGTAACGCAGAAAGTCTTTAAAACTACTCGTGAACAGGAAGAAAGAGAAGAAAAAAAAAGATCCAAAGGGAGAAGAAGAAAAGCGTATAGGAAGAGGGTGTTGATGAAGCCAAGTCTTGAAGAAACTAATAAACGACGCCCCCACGCCACCATGACCTGAATCAAAATTTATCCATTTTTAAGCTAGACTGTTACAACTATCTAGTCGTTCCGCGCACTGTGTGAGCGGCGGTGATCGCGATCCAAAAAGTCTTGGATGTACACCAGCTCCTAAGCTCAGACCGACGTGCGATCGCAGATCAAATAGCGGCGTCAAGGATCCGCGGCAAGTCTCGGTGGATGTCAGATCCTGTGACAGGGGCGGGGACATGCCCGCCATCCATGGTTTCCACTGCTCACAACACCTGTAGTAACACAGATACAGAGATCGACAGGGCACGCGCCTATCACCAGGCCCGAATCTGCGACAAGAAGAGAATTTACGAAGCAGCAACGGCGGTGCCGAGTGTCTTGGAGTTTACTGTCCGCAACGTCGAGCTAAACCATCCAATCAAGGGTTATTAAATACAATAAATAATGAGCGTCAGAGCGGTACATAAACAACATTGTTAAGAAGAACCCTTTTTCATGACTGCCCTGCTATCCAGCTCAGGGTCTTGATGAATTCATAGAATGGAAGCTTCCCGGCAGCAGCAAAGAAAAAAAATCCGAGGATACCAGCTCCACGGCTCCATGGTTACATGCCCATTGCCACTGGCTTTGGCAGCGCTAGAATACTATCCACGTCGACCACAAAGTCGAAACACGAAGAGTCATCCCATGGCCCCCGCACTCTCTTGGTCGGACTCCAAGCAGAGGAAGAGGTGGGAGTCGAGTTGCCACTGCTACTTGACCGGCAAATAGCAGCTAGCGAGAGAGAGAGGAGTGGCAGATCAGGGAAGATGAGATGGTTAGGATTTGCCTGTCGCGTCCGTGGCGCTGGAGCAGGACCACGCGGAAGTGACGCTTCAGGGCGGAAAACGGGGGGAGGGGCGGATGGAAGGGTATGTTTGGGTTGGGAACGGGGTGGGAGAGGTCCCTGGAAGAGACGGAGGGAAGAGGGGGGTCCGCGACGACGCATTGTGAGTATGACCAAGCAGAAAAAGAAGGTGACGATAGTGCTGTTCCAATATTCGGTCAGATGAGAATAGTGAGGCGAGGTGTGAACGCGCACCTCGCTTTTATCGCAGTGAGGCAAGAGATAGGAATGTGGAATCAATCCAGCCAACAATGAAAGAAAGTTTTGAGTGGAGGCTCATGCAAAAATGAAGGACGGCAACGACGAGCGTGGACACTCAAATATGCTCCTGTCTTTTTTGGGCAATTCCAATATCCATTCACAAGTCGCCATCTCATCTCATCTCATCTGACAATGTCGTAATATGACATACCGCAAACTCAGTTCGTTCAAACAGCGAGGGGAACCCCGCGACCGAAATGCAAACAGAATACATTGAGAAACGGTACAGATCTACGGAAACCACTGTGCAAGCCGTTCAAAGGTTGTATACGAACACACGGAAGCAAGTAGTAATCACAAGCGAGCAACTTCACGAGGAGTTGTCGAGGGGACGATAGTGTTTCATGAGCTGGGTTTTGTACACTGACGACAAAATCTCTGAGCTTGTCAAAAATGACACAACAATGCGTGCACTTGCCTTCTGGGTCATTCCAAAGTCCGGCAGCATCAGCATTCAAAGGGGAAGCATTGTTTGGTTCTTGAACCCGGCGGGTTAATCTCGGCGGACGAACGAACAAGAAGGCTACCCACCTCCCAACAATGACTGCAAAGATAAGAGGACCGTTTGTACACTATAAACAGCAGACCACTTGTCCTAGTGCCCGTTTTAGCACAAAGACCACAGTACTCGATAAGACACGTGCCTGCAGAATGTCTAGGCAGATAGCACCACTCTGGATGTCTACATTAGGGTGGTAACATGGCGTGTCGAATTTAATGGCGGGAGCGGTGTAGGGATAGTTGCTAGGGAATAAGATTGAGATGCGAAATGTCAGTCCAGCGTAGATCTTTGCCACACGTCAGCAGTAGGCCCAAGGATTCATTGCAAAGACGAACTGTTCCAGCGGCACCTTCTATCGTTCCAGCCCATTCGAAAATATTGGAGTCGTTCTTGGGGAATGCAGACTATCAAAAATTTAGTATTGCAAACTTGGTGTAGGACGAATGTGCTACGAACAATGCCAGGGGAAGAAGACATCTATCCGGTGGTAGTGAGAATTAAAGAGGGCTGATCAGAGGAGACTACGCACCATGAGGGACATAAGCTCGCTGCTCAGGCTACACATCGCTCGTCAATTACCGTACTCACATGCGAGCCAATGAATCGAATCTTACCGTTTCGTCACGCTGCCCGGACCATCAGCAGTTGAACCGAGAGCGGTTGACTTTTGGGAAGTTCTTGAAGGAGCGAGCGAGGAGGTGATCTGATCCATTGCTTCGTGAATGCGGCGCGGTGATACAAGCGATCAAAAGTACAACAGAGGTTTGGGAAAGAAACCACACAGCAAGCCCGACGCGCTCATCACGTGACCTAGTCGCCGCGGAGATCCAAAAATTTGGAAGATGACTAACTCGATCACAGTCAGCAATTTCACCCGGATCAGTGGTGCAGTGCCTTAGTGCCTGTAGCAACATCACCGGGGATACCTCCGCGCTAGTACTCCTCTACTACGATAGCGTGAGTACATCACATCTAGCACTCGATACAGTATTGATGCCAAGTATATGTTGTAAGGCTGTTCAGCCAACGACGGGTGGTGGTTCGGAACACTGATCCAAGGAAATCCTCACATATCGAACGTGGCATCTGGGCGAGTGCCGCTCCATGCCAGCTCACAGAGGACTGGTGATTCAACCCCGGTTGACCCCTCGTTCTGATGCTCAAGCATTTGAACCACTGCAATATTGCTCGGCAATCAGGATTGCACAGTCTAATACTTCCGACTAAATAGCTGTTGTACACCGCAGCATGGTCAACTGATTGCATCAATGATGCAACTGTCAGGACAGTCAAGCGCAAACCTCCCTAGAGCCTTGGCTCGAGTATAAAATGTTGGTGCTTTCTCTTGTTCTTTATTCTTTCATTCGCCCTTCCAATTCCCAAACCCCCTGTCTCAATTTTCACTTCGTAACATCTTTGAGAGATGTCTCCCCTTAACTTCAAGATCGTCGCCGTTGCACTCACTTACACTCTCCTTTCCTCCGCTGCCGTTCCCTACAAGCGTAGCATTCAATGGCTTCAGCAGAACGGCCCTGCTGCTAAAGCACTGAACGACCAATACGCAAGCCTGACAGCCAGCTCGCCTTGTAACAATGATGGCGACATTGCGTGTATCAGCGGTCAATTCGCAACCTGCTACCAGGGTCAATATTTGACCCATGCCTGCGCTAGTGGGTGGTCGTGCGCCGCCATTCCCAACGAGTGGGATGCCGGAACTACCACTACCTGCGACACGAATGATAACATTGCATGGCGGTTCTCTCAAGCTGGTATTTCCGAGTACAAGAGGTCATTGCCTCCTGCAAAGTAAGCGTGTTTTTTTCCCGTGTCTGGATCAGGCTGACGCACTCTTCCTTTAGGCGTAGTTCGTGGCTTCAGCAAAACGGTCCTGCTGCTAAAGCACTCAACGACCAATACGCAACATTGTCCACCAGCTCGTCTTGCAATGATGGCGACATTGCGTGTATCAATGGGCAGTTTGCGACGTGCTACGAGAGCAGATACTTGACGTGGTCTTGCGCGAGCGGCTGGACATGCGCCGCCATTCCCAACCAGTGGGACGCGGGGACTACTACTACCTGCGACACCAACGAGGACATTGCATGGAGATTCTCTCAAGCTGGCATCTCCGAGTTTTGAGAGTTCCGTACAAGGTATGTTGCACTGGGCTTCCTGATGCAACCTTTTCTGAAGACTGTGCTAGACGTTTTATTAACGCCCGCCATGAGTAATGAAGCATGACTTGATCGGAAGCACGGCGCCGGCTTGTAGTTAGTGGGGTATTTTTGCTGCTGGTCGGCTTCTTAATCTTCGACGCTCTTTTAATGTATGTGATGACCGAAATGACCTGTGTGAACACGCTCGAGTGCAATCAGGGCAACGGCGGCCTGGTGGGAAGCGAGGGTTGTCTGAGTCTCCGTCTTGACGACCATGGTATTCGTACATTTTGTTCGCACTCAGACGACTAGAAAGACGCGTTGTAAGATTGGTGTATTTTTTATCGGTCCAGGAACATTCCGTGAAGTTGGGAATTATCAGTCACATCGGGTAAGGGTCGGCGTTTTTTCATTCTCTCAGTGCTTGCAGTTACACACACACGTGTGCTGACTCTGGATGCGCAGTTTTGCTGCCACTGTAGTTTGGATTACTCGTCCTATTTGCGCGTTTAACTTATAACACTTGCATAACGTCTTTGCTCGTCGGCACCATGTCCTCACATTTCACGCCGACACCCGCAGAGCTCGCCCTCGTCAACCAGATCTTTACCCAGGCTGACACCAAGAAGATTGGCATCCTCACTGGCGACGTCGCAGTCAGACTATTCGGCGGCGCAAAGCTCGCACCGACTGTGCTCGGCGAGATATGGTGCATTGCAGACGAGGACAATAACGGTTTCCTCACTAGGAAGGGCGTCGCCGTCGCCGTCCGTCTCATGGGTTGGGCTCAGAAGGGAGAGAAGATCTCACAAGTGCTACTTAGCAAATGTAGGGTTACGGTCGTGTCTTTTCTGCGTTCGCTGACGTCTGTGCAACAGCGGGTCCGCTCGCCACCATCGATGGCGTCCATGCACCTTTGGTCCCGCAAGGCACTGGCATGTCAATACCGAAATCTCCTCCGCCGGGTTTACCTCTTCTCACACCACAAGACAAGGCCAAGTTTGCGAGGCTTTTCCAGAGTTGTGGGCCAGTAAATGGTCTATTGACTGGTACGCCGGGGTTTTCTTGGTCGGATTCAGACTGATGCAAGCTTTACAAAAGGTGAGAAAGCCCGCGACGTCTTCGTCAAGTCCAAGCTTCCTGTCGACAAATTGTCTCAGATATGGTCTGTATCTCTTCGGTCTTGACGTTGCGTGCTTTTCGAACCTCTCTTTCAGGTCTTTGGCAGACACGCAAGATCGCGGCGCACTCGACTCGACCGACTTTACGATAGCCATGTACATAATTCAAGCAACGATGTCCAACCAGTTATCCTTCATACCCACATCACTCCCTCCAGGATTGTATGAGCAAGCAGGTGGAGCCGCTGTAGTTGCACACGCAACTGGCAGTAGCGCGCATCCCGCGAGCCCAGCAACATCATCTTCATTTCCAGCCGTCAAGCAACCACCTGTGCAGACAAACTTCACGGGTCAACCGAATCTGGCACCTGCACTTCCCTCCCGACGACCTGCGCCATTTGCTCAAACACCTACTGTCCCACCTTTTCCCGGCGTGGTTCCTCAAGCTACAGGGCTCTGGGATGTCACCCCTGTCGAGAAGGCCAGCGCAGACCGTTTCTTTGATACCCTGGATTCGCACAAACGAGGATATATTGAAGGCGATGTTGCAGTTCCCTTCATGTTGCAGTCCAAGTTGCCGGAGGAGGTCCTCGCCCAAGTTTGGTGCGTCCATTCCCCCATGACTCTTTGGGTGTAGCCTGATTCCTTCCGCAAGGGATCTGGCCGACATCAACAACGATGGACGTTTGACACGGGATGGATTTGCGGTGGCGATGCATCTGATTCAAGGCAAACTATCAGGCAAGGAGATCCCAGCTGCACTTCCCCCAACCCTCGTACCTCCCTCCATGCGATCGAACGGTCCTACTTCACCGTTTGCAGCCGCGCCTCCTCAGCCATCTGAAGCAATACGTGATCTCTTGTGGGACGATTCCCCTCCGACATCGACTGTGAACACCCAACCTCAGCACAACGTCCTTCAATCTCAGGCAACCGGGATCCCGCCCCCAGCGATCTCCCCACCTCCAGTAACCCGTGCGCCTCCAGCTCCGGAGGATCCCTTTGCTTCAGCAACTCGTAATTGTATGTTCCTGCGTTACCTCTTTTCTTCCGGATGACTGATCCACGCTTGAACTTCAGCATTCCACAAGGATCTTCTCGGAGATGATGACGAAACACACCCGCCACCGTCACTACATGACCGATCTGCGGAGATTGGGAACCTCCAGAACCATGTCAACTCCACGAATAGGTCATTGCAGAACGCCAAGGCCGAGCGAGAAGCCTTGGAAGCCACACTCGCTAACCAAGCGGCTCAGCTCTCTGCTTTGGAGACACAACTCGCTTCTGCGAAAGCTTCCTTTGAGACGGAGACGGGTTTGTTGAACACGCTCGAGGAACGACACGCTAACCAGAATGCGGAGATCCAGAAAGTGAGAGAGGAGTTGATTAGGAGCGAGAGTGACCTCAGTGCGATTCGCGTGGAGAAGGCGGAGATCGAAGGATCATTCCTGCGCGACAAGGAGGAAGTTCGTGACCTCAATCGTCGCATGGCTGAGGTGACTGCGCAGATCACTGCTACCAAGCAAGAGGTCGAGAAAACCAAAAAGGATGCCAAGCAACAAAAAGGTCTTCTTGCAATTGCTCGCAAACAGCTCGCGACAAAAGAGTCCGAGAAGGTCAAGGTTGACCAGGGGCTCGAAGAAGCGCAAGAAGATCTTGCCAATACGGTCAAGGAACGAGCGGAAGCGGAGGCTGAAGCCGAAGCCGAGAAGGCATTGGCCTCACCACAGCCACTCTTTGAGGCGGAGGGGGTCAAGTCGCCTGCTGACTCGTTGTCATTTGCTGCTGCTCACCCATTACCAATTACTCCTGACTTCACGGGGGGTGGTCCCTTGAGCCCCAGCGGGGGCAAGAGTAACAACCCGTTCGAGAGATTGGCCATGTCCTCGGGAACATCAACTCCTCGGTCACAGTCACCTTTTAGGTCCTTCTCAACTGCATCCGTACCACTTCCCCCTGGTCTTCCACCACCCCCTGGTCTGTCTCCACCTGATGCGGTGGCCGCGACACTCGACGACCCATTTGGCATCTCCCATGTCTTTGACTCCGAACCGCAACTGTCTTCCGAGGTTGCACCGGACAATGATGCGGCAGATGTGGGTGTGAGCACGCCGAAAGTCAAAGTGACGTTCGGAGAGTTTGGCGAAGTTGTCTCGTCGCCCAC
>JBBPQU010000627.1:0-16947 GCA_038092655.1 Boletus sensibilis | reverse complement strand
CAATGGACCCCAAAGAGTCCAGACCGAGAGATCCAAGATCAGCTTCGTCTTTGATCTCCTCACTGTCCGCGAACCCTAGCACCTCGGCCATGATCTTACGAATGCGCTCTTTGTCCATGCCTGAAAGATGGTTCTCAAACATGCCCCCGCTCTCCGAGACCAACGTTTGCGGCGAGGGTGGCCCACTGCAATTCGTATAGAATTCGCCCGCGTCATTGACGTCCATTTTGTCGATACCAAGAGCAGTGCCGCAGAACATGGTACTATGGGTATTGGAACGGGAACGAGCAAAGATGACGCTACGGGGAGACGAGGGTGTAACGATCGCGTTGGAATTGGTGCGCATGCGATTCCGGGCCCCTCTTGGATCCGCTGCAATGGCCAAGCCGCGATGGAGGCTAGTCAACCGGACCCTACGGAACTGTGCGCCTTGAAGCTGTGCAACGACGACAGGAGGGTCGCATCTCTGGACCGCTAATAGCTCTGCAGTGACAAAGTCGCGAGAAGAGTTCTGGTTCTTGGTGCAATAGACAGTGTAAAGCTGTTTGTCGCCGACTACATCACGTAGTACTTTGAGCAAGCCGACACCATTGCATATATACGCGTCTGAGACATCGCCTCGCAAGTTGACCATGAAACCCGCGACGTGGAGCAGCGTATCGAGAAAGACAGGTTGTACACCCAGAGAACCAGATAGGACGATATTGGCGATGCCGGAGGCACCGTCGCCACTGACAATGAGTGACTGGATCGTGTGATAGTCCTTGGCGTACTCCACGACCCGAGGGAAGACCACCTCGTATGCAGTGTGCGTACTAAACACCTCTGGTGTTTCCTCCTGGCACGTGAAAACCTCCACACGCCGAGAGCCACCAGGGAGTTCGAGAGCAAGATTCGACGTCGTCTCTCGAATGGAAGAAAAACGCAGATCCCCGTGTACGTGAACGTGTTCTTCGCGCGATGACTCCAATCTTGACGTGATGTTGAACGACCCTGTGCCATCCTCGTGGACGGTAACGTGTGTACGAATGATCAAGTCGATTTCCCGGTGAAGCACGAGGGGACGAGAAAACTCCACGGAACGTAATACGGGCATGCTCCTTCCGAAATCCAATTCCATATGGCGTTGCGTGATGACTGCGCCAGCGAGAGCCTGTTCCAGGTACACGGACGCAGGGCATAGGGCATAACCACCAACATTGTGCCCTTCCATATACCTCGCCAAATACTTGATAGGCGTTTCAAAGATCGCCGCATTGCCGTTTTGTCGAGACGGGTATTGAGACCAGGAAGACAACATCGGATGGTCGGGCGTCTGACGTTCAAGTGTCGGCTCCGGCGTAGCGTGAACCGCACGATTGCTATAAGGTACCCAGAACCTCTGCGAGTCGAACGGATACAGTGGCAAATCGACGCAAAAACAAGCGGAGCGTTCATCGAAAACGCGTCGCCAATCCACAGGAACAGTGGTTCGGTACAGTTGGGCCAAGCTGCCCGTCAGTGAGTCCCATGCCGGGGTTTCTTTGAGCATCGATGGAAGAAACAATGTCTCCCGGGACGGCGACAGCGTTGTCTCGATCATAGGCAAACAGATTGCATGCGGCCCAACGTCGATCCACGCATCGATTTGGGAGGGATCCAGATATTGTTCAAGTTCTCGCAGACCCCGGGCAAACAGAACGGGCTGACGACAGTGCTTTACGAAGTAGTCGGCTTGGAACGTCAAACCATCACCCACCGGAACGACAGTCCCGTATACATTGGATGCGATGGGGATAGACGGAGGATGGAACGGGAGTGTCGCGACGTGATCCCGGAGATCGTCCAGGATTGGGTCCATGGCGGAAGAATGGAAGCCGAGTTGGGCCCGGAGAGTGACAGTCTTGCAACCGAAAGCGAGCGTCAGATGGGTTGCGAATGTTCGTAGTTCTTCAACGGGACCTGAGACCACACAGGAGGACTCCGTGTTGACACACGCAACAGTCACGCCCGAAAACGACGCATGAGTCGTTAGAATCTCTTGCACCTGCGTAGACGGAAGGCTGATGGAAATCATTCCTGTTTTCCCAATGGCGCATGCCTGAGACATTAAACGAGCCCTTTTCGCCACGATGGAGAGCGCAGTCTCGATTGGTAGGACGTCGGCTGTCACCATTGCGGCATACTCTCCTAGACTAAAACCAGCACTCGGCATTGGTCCACACAAAATATATGCAGATCGACAACTCACCTTTGCCCGATGACGCCGGCGGGAACCACTCCCCAGTGCTTCCATAGAGTAGCGAGAGCGAACTCGACAGCAAGTACAGCGCACTGATAATCCTCGAACTCCTCGTCAGCCCCAAAAACATGGTCAGAAGTCTCTGACGAGATAATGGGGAGGATACCAGGATACCCGAGAGACAGGAGGCAGCGCTGACATCGATCAATACAGCTCCTGAAAACTGGCGACGTGGCGTAAAGGGAAGCACCCATATTAAGATATTGACTTCCTTGTCCAGAGAAAACGAAGATCACCTGACCCCCGGGCCGCTCGACGTGGGTGACAGACGTAGTGTCGAGAGCTCGCATAAGCTGATCCCTGTCCCTCGCAGTAACCGCCAATCGGAAAGGGTAGAGTTGACGACGAGCAGTAGCGGTGTAGGCAATGTCGCCGAAAGGTACGTTGTGATTTCGAGCGTCGCCAAGCCACTGCATATATCGCGACCGGAGATTTTCAAGTTCTCCGGCCGACTTGGCCGAAACGCCGAATACGAAAGACGAAGTTATGGGAAGATGATTGGGCTTTATATACTCCTCGAGTATCAGTGCTCCGTTCGAGCCAGCTGCGCCAAAGTTGTTGAGCACGGCAACTCGAGTGGGTTCAGCGTCCCATGGAGTTGGAAGTGTATCGATGACTGTATTGTCAGCATCCATAGGGGCGATGAGCGGATGGAGTGTCTTCAAGGAGATCTGAGCCGGAATGACATTATGTTGTAACATCAACAAAAGCTTGCAGAGCCCTACAGCTCCAGAGGCCGCCTCGAGGTGTCCGATATTGGCTTTGATCGACGTAACATGAAGAAGATTGTCCTGCATCCGCCCCCGGGAAAGAACCGAACGGATACTCGCAAGTTCGCATGAGTCTCCTGCTTCAGTTCCAGTACCGTGGGCTTCGACAACGCTGACGCGAGTCGGACAGATGCCAGAATGCTCGAGGAGTGTCTTGAGGAGATCAGCCTGCGTAGGGCTGTGAGGGTGGGTGATCGACGGTGCCAGACCACTCTGATTAACTTCAACGCCTCGAATAACACCCATGATGTTGTCGTTCTCCGCTATAGCGTCACTCAATCGTTTTAGGACGAACAAACAACAGCCTTCTCCTCTAGAATAACCATCTGCAGACGCATCAAAGGCTTTGCACTGACCCGAGGGGCTCAAAAAGTGGCCCCGTTCTAGGCCAACGAACATCTGTACCACACGTTACTCCGATGTACCAGATGACGCACTATGTACGTACGTTGGGACTGGTCATGATGTTGACGCCACCCGCGAGTGCTGCGTTACAATCTTTGATCATCAAAGCTCTGCATGCTTGATGGATGGCCACGATCGAAGACGAGCACGCAGTATCCACCACAACCGAAGGTCCCCCAAACTCCATGGCATATGATATGCGACCGCTCAAGAACGCCTTCAATGTGCCTTGGGATAACGTCAATTCCATTCAGCCAGAAAGCGCCAAAAAAATGCCCACCAGTGCTATAGTGAATGTCGATGTTGTCGGCGAGATTTTCAGCATAGTCTTGTGTCGCTGCTCCGATATAGCAGCCGAACGTGGCACGTCGAAAACAGGGTGTTGCATCAGGAACATACCCCGCACTCTCGAGAGCTTCGTAAGCCGTGTGCAGCAGAACACGCTGTTGGGGATCCATGCTTCTCGCCTCCCGTGGAGAGATCTTGAAAAACTTGTGATCGAAATCGGCAAAACTGCTCATGAAATTGCCCGTCTCGACCTTGATCTCGCAAGGAGATGATCCGACATTGGCCGCGGTATGCAAAGGAAGTTTGAAACGATCGTCTGGAATCTAGATAGATGCATGAGTCATCCTAAAGGTATGTATCAGCCATACTAACCTTTGAAACGGTATTGATACCTCTTTCCAGTACCTCCCATAACTGAGCAGTGTTGGCAGCGCCCGGTGTATGAGCTGCCATACCAATGATTGCGATAGGCTCTTGTTTCGCAGGGGTGGGAACGGCTTCTCCACGTGTATCCGAACTCGCGTCGATGCAACGCAGTAAGCATTCAGGCACGACTCTCTCCAGAGCCCGCAGAGTGCTTGATCCGGGACCGATATTGATAGCCAAAAGTCCCACGTCGGCTGGAACGACGGACGCCACTTTCTTCACAACGAGATCCCAGTTCACAGGATGAACAAGGACCATGTCGATCACCAGGTCGACGAGCGAAGGGTAATCAGAACTAGGCCTGACTATATCTCCAGATATCGTTGATCTTAGGGGGAAGTGGAGATCCTGGTAATCCGGAAATCTGATGTTTCGCTTGTGAATATCTGCCAAAATCTGGTCTCGAGTATCGGGGAGATGCAGGTCCGAGTGATAAAGCGCATCGACCGTTGTGGGATGTACAGTGCAATGCCGAGATACGAAGGTCGAAAACCTGACCAACAAGTCCGGTCGACCTGAAACTGTCACGTTCTTCTCATCAAGGACTGCTGTCACGCGAAGCGAAGGAACTCGACAATGCTAAAGCAATCAGATCAATGATAGGAAGAGGAGATATGACTCCCAACTAACCTTTTGTTCAAATCGCCTGATGTGCTGTTCGACATCGGCTTTCGTCAAACCAAGACACACCACACTCCAAGGAAGGGTGGCATCCACAGGTTTTTCCTTGAGCAACTTCCTCGTAAACTGTAAGACACGCAGGGCGATCCAAAATACTAAGCGAAAGATTTCGACTGCGGTGGTGATATAGGAAAGTGGGTTGCGGGATGCAGCAACAACGCAGGCAGGGAATATTCCAGAAGATAGACCGAGGACTCCGGCGGTGTGGTCGATGTTGGCTTTGAGAAGATCAAGGAAAGAGCGAGAAGTGGTTTGAACGTAGGACTGATAACGTATTACCTGTGCGAGGAAGAGAAACATTCCAGAGATGAGATGATTTTTGACGTATTTAGGGTCAGGAGTAAGCAAGCGATGAGGATCATCAAAATCAGACGGGCATATGCCACTCTGATCGAGTTCCTCAGAGGATAAAGCGGCGAGTTCTGCAAGGAAGACATCTAGGCATGAAGAGAGGAGAAGCGAAACGGTGGGAGAGTCCGCGTCGCGGATTGCCTGGTCAGCTGCATGTCTTAAGCTCGTTCGTGTCGTTCCCTGCCCCGCAAACACTGGAAGGACGATCCTGCTGAAATCAGGGGTCGGCATCCTCGTCCAGATATTTGTGCACGCGATGCGAACTGTCATAATATCGATCAGCTAGACAAGTCTCATCAATGCGTCACTGCACACCTCGCGATGGTGTTAAGTGCCAAGGGCCGCAAAGCACGATGGGTGGGGGAGATCGGATGGGTTCGGAGTTGTGCGGGGTGAAGAGAGCAAGGGCCACTAAAATAGTGGGGTGGCCCTGATGACCGAGCACGAGGAAAGAGACTGACTTTCCACTTCTTGTCTCTTCGAATTTGAAGGTATGGATGATTAGTCCAGTCTCCTGCTGTTACATAACATCCAAAGATAAAGTTACTATTACACCTGGACCTGAGCTTCCTCTGCAATATTAACGTTCCTGACGGTCAGAAGTAACGCCGTTTCACGCAAGCCACCTCTGTGGTGTAGCGGCGAAAACGCATCCATAGCTAGATACGAG
Organism: Boletus sensibilis; assembly: GCA_038092655.1. Lineage (NCBI taxonomy): Eukaryota > Fungi > Basidiomycota > Agaricomycetes > Boletales > Boletaceae > Boletus > Boletus sensibilis. Next base: position 11,075 of record JBBPQU010000627.1, on the reverse strand, counting down.
GTCAACGTAGAGGGATATGACATGACTGAATCCCGCGCCTAAATGATCCAGCATCGGCGATGTCCGACCGAGGAGAGATTGAACACCACAAAGCGGACAGGCATAATAGCCATACGCGCAAACACTTTCCTGATGCACGCACGTCAGCGATCTGTTGCGCTGATGGTTCCTGGGGCGAAGTCACAGTGCGCCCATCGAGATAAACATCAAAATTTTTCCGAGAAGGCCAGCCTACGGGATTCCTGGAAGCCTGATCGCCTTGCCAAAGTTTCTGCACCCTTCCATAGCGGTCTCCATCTGAGAACCAGGTTTGCAATCTGCTCGTCAATTCACAAGAGTCAGGTACGCACCGTTCGCATGAAGCTAGATCTGTGGCCGCCATATCTATTGGATTCATGAGCCCGGTGGCGGATGATCACCAGAAAGACTTCTAGGGCTTGTATCGCGGTGAAGTAAACCACCGTTCAACGCTGACCAGACCGTCGCTAGGCAGACGTCAACCTGCAGGAAGAGCTGACAAAAGGACGACTCTTCCATCCTTCGTAAATCGCTCTTCGAATCATCGAAAGTGTTAGAAGACGGACTCACGTGCGGCACACGGACCCCGAAGTTTTCACTTTGTGCTTATGTAATCCCGCCTCCTCCATTCCCTGACCCAACAGCTAAGTTAGGTCGCGCAAGTTATGTACTTTCCATTATACGTTGCTGCAAACGACAAACATGACCACTGAGCATATCACTCATTCGTAACCAGCAGCGAGGATCCACCCTAAACGACCGAGTGCCGACCATACCGGGATCAAACGGACCTCGGAGCTTACCTATGAGTCACTGATCACAGACTCCACGATGACATTGGCCAACCTCTCCTAATACGTGCCCCGCACACCCACAAACGATACGTACCATGCTTCCAGAAGATGCTGTACACCCAATTGAAGCCAGTGTTGACGGAAACTTGATTTGCTCCCATTGGAATCGGTATCCTCTTCTACTTATACAACGGCTCCAATGGAAGTTCGAAAGGTCAACCTTCCTCAATAACTTATAAGCCATTATCAACACTGCTCACCATGCGCGTCTATCGGGTAATATACTTCAGGGAGATGTCAAGGATGCTGCAGAGTGATGATACCGTCTGCCTTGTGAATATGGCGCTTATAACGTTCCTGGGACTTGAACTCATTAACGTGACCGTCTTCCAGACCACTACTCCAAATATTAATGACTGGGTGATAAGCGTACTGGAGTAGATAGGAAGGGAATCCGAAAGCCTTTTTTCGACCTATTCGGCCGAATCGGTCGGGACATCTCGTCGCTAACTGAACGAAGGTACCGCCGATCACGGGCCTCTCGTAAAGAAGCTGATCGCTCAGTGAGTTTGACGGCCCCTGTAATACAGTCGATGGAAAGTAGACGTACGCGTGAAATCCGTCGGGGATGGACGCCTTTGTTTTTTATGAATAGAGGACGGAATTCGCTTGGCACCTGACCGTGAACCCCAACCTCAAAAGATTCACCATAACCCTCGGGGATACAGGAGCAAAACTTTAGAAGAATGTATGTCCATCTTCTGGAGCGAAACTTTGGGCCTTAACCACATAACTCATTAATTGTTGATAATCATGAGAAGCTTCAAGTTGGAAGTTGGTAGACATTGCGAGATTACTTTTTTTCGCAATGGGCATTAGAATGAAACTGACGAAATGTCCTTAATCGGCCAACGGGAGCTACAATACTCTTGGCTAGCATCCTGCATGTATCAACGCAATGAGGTCCATTACAGGAGGTCCATGAAGAACTTTGCAGGGCCCACAAATTGCATTGGGATTTCGACGGTCATGGATCCAACAACTTGAAATCAGACTTGGCGCTACTTCTTGGCGCTGGCAAGTACTTAGACTGTAGCTTGAATAAAAGAAGAAGTCGCTGTAATATGTCTCTGCCCGAGACCACTGGCAGAAGCAACTTGCACTGTGGTCTGCCAGTGGGAAGCAAAGGGCAGTGCTTGGCACCGATGCCATCCCCAGAACAGCTGAAATGAACGAGTCATCCGCGTCTGAGCGAGCCCTCTCATTGGCCCATGAGCATCTAAGCGATCCCAAAAGGTGTCTTACAGCACGACTTACTGAAGGCACTTCCAAATGGAGAATAGTATTCCTCGGGTAATTTCTCGGAATCCGTAGACCCAACGTACTCAGAACGTATGTACACCGCCTGTTCTTCGTCTCCCGCTGTCTGCGCAGACTCTGAGTGGAAAGCTTGTAGAGGAAAACATCGAGGTAACTGCAGTTTTCGTAGCCTGCGGAAACACTAACTAACGATTTCGACTACCAGCAGGTATTGGTATTCCGGAATTTATAAGCCTGCACTTGCCGGAAGCCGACAATGAGACTCGGCGAAAGCTGCCTTCACCTGGTGAGCCTTTCTTCGATTGGCATTCCCCACATCAAATTTTCTACTTTATCTGAGTTTGACATTGGAATATTCGTCTCGGATGTACACCGTATTTTTTGCCATTCTTTCATTCACGACTGAAAGATTCCCTTACTCTTGCTTACTTGTGACCTACCCGCTGTCGCATGAAGCGCTTGCCAGATTTTACGAACATCATGACTGAATGTCCACTCGAACATCAATTTTCCTGTTCAGCGGGGGAGGAATCTGTCAGGGGTTATCCCTCTCGCCACGCTCAGCTGTCAGTCAGGGGCGAACAAGTTCTCGACCGTCTACTCGTGCTGTTATCAACCTATCTCAAGTCGCAACCGACGTCTCGTGTTTCCCTATTCCCACCTGCGCACCTCTATTCCATCTGCGACGTTCTGCAACACGGCCGTGCTGGCGGTTCCGCTGAACAAAACGATACGTCCGTTTTACCCTCGGTATTGAGTAAACTACGAGATTGGAGACTTCTCGATCCAGACTATCGGTACAGTCCCGGGGGTATCCACAAACTCGCTCTTGACTTGGCGGGGATTACAGACGAGGCTTCCGCTTCAACCGGTTCCGATCTCAATCGCACATCTCACCATCGCCTCAGGATGAAATGGGTCAGCTCAGATTCGCCTTGCGAGAGCCAAGACCGAGAACCACCCTCGTCAACACCCTCATCTCCATCTCCATCTCGGTCTGACGTTCTCGACTTGGCGCAAGAGTGCGCGCATGCTCTTCCGGACCTAAACGAACGCCGTTCTGATGCTGGATATGAATCCTTCCAGGCTGTCGGGCTAGGCGCTTCGGATTCCGAGGACGTTAGCGCTGTCGTATCGCGACGACACCATTCCGTGTCTGTGTTCCGTAGTGGTTGCTCGGCGTGTCATCACTCTCGGGTTTCTTGTCCTTCCACCCCTCCCAGCCCAAAGATGACATCTTTGGAACGAAGGACGCCGTTTAGCGATGTCAACCGGTTGGACACAAATATCAACACCACCGTCTCATCGCCGAGACATCCGAAGCCCAGTGTCCAACACACCACGACCAAGAAGACAAAGCGGGAAAAACACAAGCCTTTGCAGTCCACCTCTCGTGGCGCGCACGTCAACGAAAACGAACCACCCCTTCCCACACCGATTGGAGGCATCGGCGTCTCATTCCCCCGTCAGCGTACACATTTTCCTCGTATATCGAACGCCCTTTCATCTCGGGAGCCATCCTCCCCTGCCGCCGCTTCTGTCCGACGGCACGTAGAGCCGCGTCACCTTCCAAATCGTACCCGCGAAGGTGATAAGCACACGTTCAGTCACCGTGTCGCTTCTGTTGATCTTCGGCTGCCCATGGCCAACCATTTCCCGAACCATGCTTCTCAGATCGATCTTCACCCGCACGCGCCGACGCGAGCACAGAGTCTTTCATATACGCCGGTTAATTCACATGGGCTCGGAAGCGTCGCCACTAGGGTCCAGAAACTGTCATCGAACGCGGTGGGGTCCCAATTGAGTGAGCGACTTCCATCCTGGAGTCAAGGCCATCTCCATCGCCGTCTCACGACGACGACGACTTCTGTGAAACCTACCGGTTCGCTGTCACCACGGTCTCCCGCGAAGGCGAGTTTTCAGAACCCACATCCATTTACTCGGTTACGACCATCGAGTACTTCGATACCGCCCAGAATCCCGAGCGATATGAAACACCGCGATCGTCGCTCGGTATCCTCCCAGACGCACAAGCACACGCAGAGTGCTGGCTCTCTTCCCTCATCGCCTTTACTGCACGCGCGAAAATGGCAGGTATAACGTATAGTGTACGATGTTTTAATGGTCCAACACCCCCGTCGCATTTGATAGTCGCTGTTGATTTTAATTCTGCCTCTGATCCTGTGTTTTTTTTTCTGTTTGATACACACTACGAGTTAGTCGTTTCTGTGCCTCCCCCCCCTTTAACTACGTTGAGCACGAGCTACGCTTTGAGCACGTTTTCTTTTGTTGGTCGATCGATCCTTTGCATTCTTGACGACGCCGATCGGATGTCTTGTTTTTGTTTTTTGCACGATACTAGTAGCCCTACATCATCCAGTCCCCTCCCACCGTGCCCCCTTCCAAGTCTACTCACCTGAAGACTTCATGCGATGTGAAGCAATAGATAGTTTGGGTGACAAAGATCTTGGTCGGCATTATCGCTATGATCATGATCTTGGAGATGGAGGGCATTGGGACGACGCGGGTACGGTCGACACCACCGCCGCGACTCTGATACGATTGGCGTCCGTGAGCTCGGTCATCGCCGACGTCGTTGAGTCGGAGTCACTCACGTTTCGGCGCTGGTTCACCTAATAAGTAGGTAGCCAGTGTTTTTGTCCACGTTCTACCCGGCCTGCTCCCCTGGACAGATCCAAGAGTCTCAAGGTAGTACGACTCGAGACTGACCAGTTGCGACTCTGGAGTCCTTTTCGCCAAGGACTCATCTGGAGAGTAGACGGTAAGTTAATTCACCTTATCTGCAATACAACGTGTAAATGTAGGTCTACAGTGCGTGTTACTCTATACAAGGTTGTCGTGCGCGATCATATTTCAGTGCTCCGTTTCCTCCCAGGTCCTTCCAACGGTCTTGAACAAATCTGCTTCGGTAATCTGCTTTCCGCTTGTAAAGTACCCTGCCGCAATCTTGGCATCGATCTCGACCTTCGAGTCGGGTGGAATGAGGTGCTCTGCGACGAGAGGTGAGTGTTCCACTCGGACGTTGATAGTGGGGATGACGCAACGTACCAGGGAGATCGTATCGTTTCAATATAGGGATGCCGGATTGCACGATGGCATTGTATTTCCTGTGCGTCGTGTAAGCACATGCTCTTTGATGCATCTGCCCCGAGGTTAATGTAGCTTACATATCACTCATCGAGACCATGTTGTCGATCTTCTTGATACCGAGCCAATGCAACACGTCCGGCATCAACGCTTGGAAACGCATATCCTTGACTCCAGCAATGAGCTCCGTAGACTTGAAGTACTTGTCTGCGGAGTCACCGCCACGTTTACGGAGGTTATATACGAGGTACCTGACCGATTCATATTAGATTAGGGTCACTTCGTGGATCAAAGACCTACTTGGTGACTTCTCCAAGAGCTCGGCCCTCCTTGCGGAAGTAAACAACGACACCGACACCACCGCGTTGAGCGCAACGGATACACTCTTCAATGGCGAAGATGAGATAGGGCTTGCAGGTACAAATGTCGGATCCAAAGACATCAGATCCGTTACCTGCCAGATGGACGAAACTTGGTCAACTTGGTGCGGATTACGTGAAGAGGACGTACATTCGTCATGCACACGAAGCGTGAGTTCCTTAGACTCATCTGCCATATATTCTGGGGGTCCGACTATTGCAAGATCAGTTACTATCATCGCACGCATTTCGGATACCCACAGATGTAGACAGTCAAGTTTCCAATCGGAGGAAGGAAGACTTTGATGTCGGGCCGAGTGATTAGTTCAGGATACATTCCACCAGTGTCCTCAAAGAGTGCTCGGCGGAGCAAGGTTTCAGAACTTCCCATCGTCAAGATAAGAACAAACAAGCAGGAGAAGACCACAACGTTGACTTACATGCCGAAACGCTCTGCGACCCCAGGCAGGTACCAAACAGGCTCGACCGCAGCCTTGCTTGCAGTGATCTCTACTCCGGGATCTGCATCACTCACCGAGCCATCTGCATTTCTGAGGGGCCTCGTGCGCAAGACCACACGCCCGTCGACGTTGATCTCGCCCTTTTTCGCCGACTCGTCTAGCTCACTCAATTTGATATGCGCTTTCGTCACTGCGATACTCGGACGAATGTCCAAGCCCAACTCGTCGATCTCTTTCTTGAAAACCTGGGGAACGAGATGTCCCCACGGGTCAAACGAGACGATCTTGTTGGGGTCATACCAGGATGGCTGAGGAGGAATCGGGACTGGGGGCTCAGTCTTCGAGTAATCGGGTTTGTGAGACGGGTTGAGTGTACCCATTGCGATAGCAAGAGCTCGATAGATCGAATAGGAACCAGAATGTGCGCCGAGGGCATTACGCTGTTTGATAGAAGTCGGAAGCCGGGAGCAGATAACGGGTCCGCGGACAGCAGGATCGGAGGCTCCCCATTGGAGCGAACAGGGCTTGATGCCATGCTGATCCGGGTAGGCTGTCGTGAAATGCCGTCAGTTCTATGTCATTCAAATAGACCAACGTAAGGGGTTGTACGTGTAGTTGCGCAAACAAACACAAGTAAGTATGATCCGGAGGCTGGGAAAATGACGTGTATCCGGCAACCAAACCCGCTCGGGTTGGACGGGAGTGCGGCAAGGAATGGTATGGAGCATATATTCGTACACGCCACATTGGAGGGGGAAACTCACTTGCTAGAACAACTCGACCAGGGTACAGGGCCTTCTCGCGTTCCCTCTCTGTTAATGGGTGATCTGGGGGCGTGCTTGTGGGAGGCGTAGACGACACGAGGTGGGCCCTCGTCAAGGATGTCGATGGCGATGATAAGAGCAAGTTCGAGGACGGCGGCGAGCCTAGGCTTTCGGGACCACTGCGTCCCGGGATCGGGACGCCACCTCCTTGTAATGGGGATTGTGGTGGGGATGATGTGCTCAACGCATCGAGCTTCAACACCATGTAAAGATGAATGCATTGAGTATCACGAGGTGAGACTCATCGGAGAAAGACAGTGGCGTTACCTTTGCCTGTAACGTTTGCTGCGAAACCTGGAGTGCATTGAGCTGCGCAAGGATCTGAACCAGAACGGCGTCATTGGTGCCAGTGGACATGCTTGGGAAGCGAACAAGACGAGATGGTGGTGGTAGGAAGACAAGCCGTGCATGGCTGCGCTTTGCGTCTTATAGCCCCGGTAACCACTCACTTGAGCAGCTGAATCACACCCAATCACGACGTTCTTAACAAATCTGCCTTTTCGGGGTCAAACTCGGATTGGCTGTCCATCCATGAAATTTTGAAACGCAAAGGAGCCAGTTGCACAGTGAGTACACAGACACATACGAGTAACATAGAACGTATACTAGAATACACGGACGAAACGAGAGCAGTGACAAATCCATACATGCCAAGAAAATAAAGTGAGACAACTTGAATGCACCACTATGTATTCGATATCAATAAGGTTCCTCCTGGTTAAACAAAGACCTGGGATCGAAGCTCTCAGAGCACTCTTCCCTCATCTCCTCGATAATGTGCATCACTGGATCTTGTCCGTTAGAAGGACCGCTGTGTGGAGTCGTATCCCAGCCCGCGAACGACGCAGATCGACGAAGGGCTTTTGACCTTTGCATCGGAATCGCAGAGGGAGGGCTCATCTGGTGATGTGAGGGCAGTGATTCCTTTCTCATTGGTGGAATGACGGTGTTCACGGGATGACCAAAGACCCTCTCAGGGTTCTCGTCCTTCCGGAACCTGCCAACATTCAGCAGCGCCGCAACCGATTTTCTGATATTATTCTTGAGACAATGGCTCGACTGAGGGACGTGTCTGAGAGAACGAGCCGGAACATGTTCCGGCAACGGAATGGCATCGAGGGAGATTTGCTCAAAGGTGTGATCTCGAGGCCTTTGGACAGGATAGGCGCGCGACGGTGCGTTTGGAAAAGCCTCCCGTCTTGGCCGATCATATCTCTCAGCGACGAGTGGCTCTCCCGCTGTGGCCTTCTTGGTAAGAACATTGCCCGTCACTTGGGAAAGCGTAGGAAACCCTGCCATGTTCCGATCCTGTCCATCTCTGCGTGCGAGGGCTACGTTCCTCTGATGTGACGGATTCGTCAGTGGAGGAAAGCGAGAGGGTGCGTTCGCGAAACTACGTTGCTCGGAGGGGCCGGGGCGTAAGTGGTCTGCAGACATCATGCGACGCGGGTAGAATTCCGGGACGCCTGCTCGAACATAGGCTTTGCGCACAACGTTGCGATAGTGGCAATCGGGGTCGTCGAGTGACCGGAGAGAGTCCAGACGGGCGCACTGGGTAGAGCAGAACCAGAATTCGTGGGATTGAACTGTCTTCTTGCCGCAGAAACATAATTCCGGAGCGAAGGAGTCCATACTGGGGGGTGGTACAACGATATTGTGCATGAGTGGAATGGAGTAGGTCCAGCCTTAAGGTTGAGAAGTAGATGATTGTCCAGAGTGATATGAATGTGTGATAGCGAAGTATCGAACAGTGGGCCTATTTATTATACCATTGACCACCCGCTTTGATTTTTTTTCGAGCTTGCTGTGGAGACGAGGGGACTTTTTGTTTTTGGAGAACAAAGCAGTTTGCTCACCATCGATGACGGATTTGGACAGGTATATATTGTGGGGTCCACAGACACTGCCAGAACGGGGATTGTGGACCAGATGGGTCCAAACACGCACCAGAACAATGGCCAGATGGGAGCAATCGATTTAAAAAAAGAACTTTCGTGCTCATACATGGGGGAGGAAGACGGAAAGGGAAGTGCCAAGGATAAACCGTCGAAATGTTGAAATTTTGAAACTTGGCCCTCAAGGCCTCACCTATGGTTTGAAATTCCTGAATCCTGAGCCGGCTTGTTCAGGGTAGCGTTCACCAACCGTTTGATTTTGGCAATAAAATCAGAACCATGTGGCGAGATAAAGTTGGAGCTTCTCATCGCCAGAGGTGGAGATCTGTGAGTGAGAAGGGTTGGCGAGTTCCGCAGAACTTGAGTGAGTATCATATCATCACCCCTAGGATTCACATTCGCCTGCCGTCGTTGGATTCTGATAAGAAAGGAAAATACCCCAATGCATAGATCCGGGTGTTTGACATTTGTCGTCCTAGCGTCGATAGACACATCTAGCGAGGTTTTTAACGAGTTCCAAGAGACTTTTTGCGAGTAGGTTAAGGGTTATCACTCTACTGGATAGCAATCCACCGAGGCCGTCGCGTTCGTGAACGTCACCGTCAACAGACCGTTTTCCATCGGGGGTAACCGCCACATCCAAGGGCTATTACTCTAGTGACGTGCGTCAGTATCCAAGTTCTAAGTCATCCATCCATGAATGACGTACCGTGGTTCCTTCCTCGACTCTGGAGCCATTGCTCACCTTCTTGGCTTATTCCCTCTCTAGGCTTGAAGTTGAGTCGACGTTCTACAAAATTCCCGGTTCTGCTGTGGTCGCACGATACGTCAAGTCCTCGCACCAAAATGATCCAGGGCGAACCATCTTGGAATTTATCCTTGTCATTTTTGCCATCCGCACGCTGCTGCAGTCACGAACACGGAGAGACAAACAGGGAAAACATTTCATACAATTTTCTGAAAAGGTTTGTTCTCCAACGGTGCAACTGTCGCATTTCGCTGAACACGCGTTGGAAATCAACGAACTTGTGGATGGGTGGACACCTGACAGCCTTGTACAACCTTTGAGCTCTGTTCCCATCGTTGCTGGCCCCATTGGCTCCAAACCCAAGCTGTTTTCCAGCAGCAAGTTTGTCGTCAACCTAGCAAGCTTCAAACTTCTCCGGCCTCGCAGGCAATGAGCAGATTAAAGAAGAAGGTATTGAAACTCTGCGTAAATACGGTCTTGGAAGCTGCGGTCCGCCAGGTTTCTATGGAACTTGGTGTTCAAGTCGTCTGCATCGAGAGCGTGTGGTTCACACGCCAAGTAGACGTACACCTTGACCTGGAACGCAATATTGCGGAATTCTTGGGAACGGATGCATCTATCCTTTACTCTCAAGAATTCTCGACGATCTCCTCTGTTATCCCTGCTTTCTGCAAGCGAGGAGATATCACTGTCGCGGATGCTCTGTAAACTTTGCCATCCAGATCCAGAAGGGTATTCAGATCTCTCGTTCGACGATTCGGTGGTATGACCATTAACCACAATGATCCCAAGAGCCTTGAGGACGTTCTTATCAGCGTAGAGAAGGAGAGAAGAAGCGTAAGGGTCCGTTGACACGTCGCTTCATTATCACGGAAGGTATCTTCGAACGTGATGGGGAAATGGTCGATCTGCCCAAGCTGGTTTGTCAAATGATGCATCTTTATTTTCTTTGTTATGTTAAGCATTCAACAGGTCGAGCTCAAACTCAAGTACAAGTACCGACTCATCCTTGATGAGAGTATCTCTTTCGGTGCAGTCGGTCGAACTGGTCGTGGCTTGACTGAACTCTACAACGTTCCTGTACGTTTCTCACTCGGATGATTGAACATAGTAGTCTAATAATCTCCTTTCAGACTACACGGATCGACATGCTCGTGGGTTTTGTCGGTAACGGTTTATGCTCGTCCGGTGGCTTCTGCGTTGGTTCTTCGATCGTCACCGAACATCAGGTGGGTTACATGAATGATAAAGTTAGCATTCTACTAATTGATATTCTATCTGCTAGCGCATCAACGGGACCTCGTTCGTCTTCTCTGCATCTATGCCCGCCCTTCTCGTCACTTCCGGATCAGAGGCGATTAGTTATTTGCGAAATACCCCTTCGGTCCTCACCACTCACCACGATAACGTCGACACCATCCGTTCTGTGTTGGAAGGGACCGAGGGGATCACGGTACTCGGTCATCGTGCCAGCCCTATAATTCATTTTTGTCTCCGCAACAGTCCACAGTACCTCACGGTCACACCTCCTTCACGAGGCAGAGGAAC
>JBBPQU010000626.1:0-16965 GCA_038092655.1 Boletus sensibilis | reverse complement strand
CTATAAATAGGCGCTCCCCTATGGAGTTGTATCTCTAACTTAGACCTACACAATCTACGGTGTAGACCCACTCCTAGCAGTAACCCTCTCTGCCAAGGAGCCCATCCTCTGCTCATAACTGTCTGTGCCTCTAGGAGGCATCTTGAAGAACAACCAGTAGCAAATCCCTTGCTACTCATAGAAGATCCCGTCACCACCTCGTCGTTATCTCGGATGACTTGTACTCGCTAGAGGAGGCAGACCTCTAGATGAGAAGACCTTTGACCACACTTGGTCAATAGGATAGCAGAGCCTCTCGGTTGGCCAGAGCTCAGCTCACGAACACCTCGCTCGCTCAGGGAACCCATGGAGTCCTTCATCAGACTACCACCACAGGGAGGACCCCTTCAACTATTCGTCATCACTACTATGACCAACCGGTCAGGGACGTAGTTGGCTAAGGAGAGTTAAGCCTTAGCAACCTTCAACATCTCGGTGCCCTTGGACCTCTTTGAAGAAGACAGCCAACAAGACCAGGTCATCTCGTTGTACTTTGGCAGAGTCCCTTGACTCCTGTACAGTCAACCAACCAGTGGTCGACAGCATGGACCCATGGGTCATCTGTCAACTCAGCATCTACCCTTGCAAGGAGTGCTAGAGAGTCGGTTGGATACACCTTGGTGTTCCATTGTTACGCGGTCATAACAATACCCTGGTCACCATTCACAGCAACCATATTACCCATTTCATTCCCCTGGACCTCATCATCATGTTGCAAGCCCGCTGGGGACATCCCCATGTTTAGCCCACTCCACCATCCATTATCCACATGCATTTTGGGAGTCAAAGCCACCTAGCAGTCCTTCTCACCCTCACTCTCTCCCACCTGGACTCTCAGCACCACCCAAGACTGGGCATTGGTGATACAACCCAGCATGATTTGATGCATGCAAGACCCCAAGGCAAACAGAAGCAGCACTGGACCAACACCAACAGTCACTCTTGATGGAGGGTGTTGTGTTCCCCTTCACACGAACAACACCAGCAGCATGCACATGTCTGAGTCACCCAATCTGACGCCCCCTCCTGACAGGAAGGATTGGAGGAGGAAACAGACCAAGGAGATTTAGACAAACAGAGTGTCAGGACTGATCCCAGGGGACTGTCTGAAGAAGGAACGAAAGCATTAGTGTCACCAAAGGAGGAGCAGCTCACAAACTTGTTGGCTTCTTGGCTGATGCGATGAATCCAGCTGTACTAACCACCCAATTTATTGGATCACCAGGAGGATCCTTCACCTGCCTTATATATTATCACAATATGTACATGTAGCCTGGTTGCAATTGCCTTAGAGAATTATTCCAGCTAGGCCATTCAGCTAGTCAGCTAAAAGCCAAAGTTGCAATTATTTGAAAATAGACAAGCTGCCACTAAGGCCTGAACCAGCTAACAAAGCTGTCTGGTTAGCTGAGTTGTTGGCTCCAGCTAAAGCCAGCCTCTAGCCAGAGTCATGGCAACACTATCCTCCCATAGTTTGTGTTGGAGTTCATCAAGGTAGATGGTGCTGCAGTGAGCAACTACATTGGAGATGAGTGTGATATCTGCCATACTGAGGATACAACAGCACCTGATGACATGGGAGTAGGTGTGGGGGTTGTACATGACACTGAATCATTTGTAGAGAGTCTACTAGAGACTGAGAGTCTTGTATACAAGTGTCTTCTTGATACCCAGGAGGCAACAAATCTCTTTCACAGTGTAACTATCTTCAGAGAGAGCAGGAATATTGAGTTTTGTGTGGTTGGAGACAATGTGCTGAGGCATTGAGTGGTGGGCATGGTAAAGGGCAAGAGGCACAACACTGGCAGCGAGTTCGGGGTCCTATCCTAGCAGTGTCCGAGGTGCGACTTTCACAACATTGGATTCCGCATCAAAATGAAAACAGCTGTAAATAAAATGATCTGACAATGCAAAAGTTGCAAACTGTCCTCACTCCGAATCAACATCACTGCTATCATGATGCTACAGTATTCCAGCAAGGCTGTCTAATTGAGTTGGTTGTATACACTTTTGGAATTGTATGCAAGGTGCTGTTTTACTTTTAAGTTTCGAGCAGTGCAGCCACAGGCTCATCTACAATGTCACTGGTCTACATCCTCTCTAGAGGCCGTATGCTCAAGAGTCGCATCGCAGCCCCTAACACATCTCGCGCACAAACATACAGCCAGAGCCTTGCCCTTGCCTTCCCTAGATCATGCTCACCTTTCACTACGAGAGTCTCCCAAGCACTCGAGATTGCGTGCGCGAGACGAAACGCGAACGTGACTACGCCACTTGGTTCGTGTGTCTTGAGCGCAGTCTTAACGACATCTGGATACGATCCGAGCAAGATCGCAATGTCTCGGGCGTGTCCGGACTCGGCAAGCGATGAGGTATCGATTTGGGAAGGCGGAGGGAGGGGAAGGAGTTCCGGGTTTTTGCGTTCCATGGATGTCAGTCGGACGTGAGCGTATTGTAAATAGGGTCCAGTATCGCCCTCGAAGGACAACATGCGATCCCAATTGAAGGTATAGTTATTGATCCTGCCAAGGGAATGTTTGTCAGTCGGTATAGCTGATGTTATCCGAAAGCATACCGTTTGGCAGCCATATCTTGGATCTTGATTCCGGTGATGCCGACTTCTTGACTGACGTACTCTGGGTCCTCTACGGAATTATACTTTTCTTCGTTCCGTTTCATCTGCTCGTGCATCACGGACGCCGCTTCCTTGATTATCTGGTCTAAGAAGACTGCGGTACCTTTCCGAGTGCTCATGCCAAGCACCATGCCATAGTTGACATGCTCGAGACGATCAGCCCAAGGGAAATCCATTAGCTTCAGTATCTGGAAAAACTGAGCTAAATGTAGATCTTGTTGAGACGCGACAACGTAGATCATCTTGTCGAACTGGTACTTTTCCCATCGTTCGATCGCGCCAGCAATGTCTCGAGTGAGATAGATCGAGGTTCCGTCTAAGAATCCCGGCGTCAGGTGGCCTCTCGCCGATATGCACAGTTGAGACTTACCCGCTTTTCGGAGGACGGCCTTGCCCAGCTTCCACTTCTCCAGATCGACGAGTTTGGCTCCGTTTGTGTCGCTTATCAGCCCAAGTTCATCGAGACGATCAACTGCTGTATCCATCCACTCTTTTCCGACTTGACTCTCTCCGGTGTATCGATCGAAGGAAACATTCAGCCGATCGTATTCCTCGATGTACTTTGCGATGCTCAACTCCCGCCATTCTCGCCAGTTGGCAAGGATGCTCTCATCACCGTCTTCCATCCGTTTGAACATTCGCGCAGCATCTACTTTGACATCAGGGTCTGTGTCGGCGTCCTTGCTCACTTTGACATAGACATCATATAGATGTTTGATCGCGTCTTTGGATAATTCTTCTTTGGAGCCATATTTCTCGAATCCAGAGGCTATCATGCCGAACTACCCGAATGCTGCATGTCAGAGTCAACGTCGTTGAGAGGGTGGTAGTCATTACCTGTGTGCCCCAATCTCCGAGATAGTTTACTGATACAACGTCCCAACCGCACGCCTTGTACAAGTTTGCCAAGAAGGCACCGATGATGGTACTCCGAAGGTGTCCAACGTGGAATGATTTTGCGATATTGGGAGACGAGTACTCGATGACGAGCTTCTTGCCTACGCCAATGGTGTTCGTTCCATATGACGGTTTCCCAGAGGGACTGTCGTAGGTGAGGGTATGGATTTGATTGAGGACTTCGCGGATGAGACTCGCGTTGTTTAGTTGGAAGTGAAGGAATTGTTTATCATGTGTTATTGATGCAATGAAGTCATCAGGTTGGAACTACGAGAAAGACCCCGTCAGCACGCTGTGTCTCAGGTTGTGGGAGCGTGCTTGGAAACCCTGCTCAGTGAAAGAAGTAAACGTACATCCTCTAGAACCCGCTTTGCAAGTTCGTCGGGTTTTCCGGGGAGTCGGAATCGGGGAAGGGCCACTGTGAAGTCGACACCCTTCTTTCCGTAATCAACTCCCGAGTAAGCTTGTTCTATCGTGAGCTGGGGTAACCGATCGGATATGCGTTTTGCGATGGCGGTCCGGAAGGCATCTAATATGCAAGAGGAGGGGTCCGTTCCGGGGACGTGTGGCAGAGAAGGGAGGGACGAAACCATTGTTCCAAGACGTCGAACGTGCCAGTTAGTGCTCTTCAGGGTGATGGGGGAGCGGAAGAATCTGAGTAGACACGCCAGGGCTTTTATGTTTCTTTGGGCAAAACTTGATCGATTCGATTTGATAGAAGAAGAAAATAATAGTGATAAATAAATAAATCATCTACGTCACCGAACATTCGGATGGCATGTCGCACTCACCTTCAAAGTCACAGACGCGACCCAACGCGCCTCTACCTTCAGCTCGCATTCGAATTGCCAATGATACACTCATCGAACGTGACCGGGATGGGCCAATTCCCTCCAGCCTCAGTCTGCTTTCCGCACGCAGACCCTCGTGGGCCCCACCACTTTACGATCTTCCACAAGACGGTATCTCTGCTGGTATTGCGTCATATCGTGATGTCCCGACCCTCAATTTCACCGCCTCAGCAAGCCAACGGTCTCAGCCCTCCACATCCCCGGATGACGGAGGTAACTTCAGAAGGAGCTTACAGATCGATATGAAAGACCTTGTTGGAGATGCTGTTGGCAACGTTAGTCCCTGGAACTCTGGTGTTGTGGGCAAAGTATGTCTGACCTAGACACGTAGATGAGTATTAGCCCAACTAGTCGTGATATCGTCCTTGCAGCGTAAGCAGATGGGATTCCTTCGAATCATTTATTTCCCTTCCTGACTGCGAAACCATCAGCCGGCGCGGGCTATTCATCATCGACCTCGAAGCACCTCTCGAAATCCCGAGATTCCTACCTCAAGGTGGTACCTGGGACGTAGCGGACGTTCAGTGGAATCCTCACCGAGCTCGGGCAGAATACATTGTCTCCACCTCCTCAGAGAAGCTGTATGTTCTAGTTCTCTACGTTCCTCATCGCTTACCCAGATCCTAGTCTTATATGGAACCTAATGATGGTAGAGAAGAGTTCCATTGAGCATATCTTACATTCCCATTACCGTGCGATAACGGACATCAACTGGCATACATCTGAGCCGGACACCGTATCTAGCGTTGGGATTGACTCGTGGTTGTGGTCTTGGGACCTCCGAGAACCGCGCAAGCCAGTGATGGGTAAGGAACAGCTGCCGTATGCTAGTCACTCGCTAACATCCCTCAGGACTTTGTGCATTCAACTGTAAGGATTTCAATACACAATCGTCCGCTCTTCCTGACCCCATTTCAGCCGGAGGCACACAAGTCAAGTGGAATCGCCAGGACCCGCATGTACTTGCCTCTTCGCACATGGACGAGGTCCTCATTTGGGACCGTCGAGTTAGTCTACTGGCTTTGCTTCCTTCTTACTATCCCTAATGTTGGAGGCACAGAAAGGATCCCTCCCTACCGCTCGCATCCGTGCTCACAATGGCAAGATATACGGCATCGACTGGGCACACACTCGGATGCATGATATCGTCACATGTTCTCTGGACAAGACAATCAAGGTGTGGAACGTACAGGACACGTCGGTCCCTGACTTTCCTCAGAACGAGTCTTTCTTTCAAAAAAGCTCAAAACAATTAGCTCAGCCTTTGACGATGATTACGACGCGTTATCCCGTATGGAGGGCACGCAATTTACCATTCGGAAGAGGTATATTGAGTCTACCCCAAAGAGGCGAAACAGCTCTCGAAATGTGGGTGACCGGCAACGACATGGTACCGGTAGAGGTGTTTGAGGGACATACAGATGTAGTCAAAGAATTTGTCTGGAGAAAGGGAGGCTTGGGTGCGTATGTGCCCACTCTCTGGTAGTGTCACCTGAGCTTGTGATGATGGCTCATGTTTATTGCAGAAGGAGCAGAGTACCAGCTAATCACATGGTCCAAAGATCGGACTTTGAGGTTTTGGCCCGTGGACTCGGAGACTATGGAGGTAAGTGTATCTTCAGTGTATCTTAATTGACAGTGCTTACCAGTCTCCAAACCAGAAAACGGGATATACCCTCGGATCCTCCAAAGTACCCACCCAATCACGCTTCTTTACCGACTTTGGAAGATCACACCAGTCTTTCCGACATGTCCCTGAAGGATCAGACTCGGTCCCAGCTCTATCTGCACCAGTCGGATCACGATGCATACTAGCAGAGGTGCGTGCCGGTCCGGCACCCACGCCCGGGGTAAGGAAACCTGCGAACCCCGTGCTACAACCTCATCATGGGAGTGCTGCGAGAGGCAAGGGAATATTGCTGTTCGATCCAGGATCGTCCACAGCTCAGCACCAAATGCACCTTCGTTACCCGCAAGTCATTAGCGAGAATTTTCAAAATTGCATTCGAGACGATCAAGGCGAGAACCAAAGCCAAACTCCAAGCCGTCTACAACCAGACAAACGAGCTGTCCCGATTCCGAGTACAACAATGACGATGTCACGAGGTCATGCAGGCGGCGGGAAGGGTACTAGGGTGGGTATGGATGCGTTCACGTGGTTGGCGAGTGTTCGGGTTGGGGGAAAGAGGGATGAGAGTTCTGGCAGAGATAGCGGGGTGAGTAGTGGATCAAGATCGAGAGCTTCCCATGGGAGGGATGGCGAGACAACGACGGGCCAGGGGCACATGAGGAAGAGAAGTGAGAGTCGGCTCAGGGAAGGAAAAGAGGTTGAGGGAGCTCAGAGTTTGCCTGACGAGTAAGAACTGTTTGCCTGATTGCGATGCGTGAATCAGCGCTGAAAACGCGTGCTAGAATCACGTCGGTGCTCACGAAGCTTTCTACTTCCAAGATCCGGCTTGAGAAAGTGAGTTTTTCACTTTCTTGCACCACCTTTCTCATTGTTGTCAGCACGATCTCACCAAAAAGCGGACTTGTACATTGGGTCTGCATGGTCCTTGGGGAGAGTCTTCGTCTGTCTTCATCCGCATCTCCTTCCGATTTCCGAAAAGTTACCCCCACGCTCCCCATCCTGAAGGCACACCTGAAATCGATCTCGAGCGCAGTCCGTTGATATCGATGCAAAATCGAGCCTTCATGCTTCGGCGCCTCAAAACCATCAGAGAGCGTCGTCGACCGTGTCTTGAGGCGTGCCTCAGATTTTTGTTGTTTGGGGATGAAAACGAGCAGGTGGGCATTCCGGTGGACATGAGGTCGGAGTCATCTTCGGAAGAAGACGAAGTCCCGGCCACCAGAAAGTCCAGGGATTTTACAGTCTCGCTATTGAGAAACAATAAGAATCTGGCAGAGCCAAGAACTTCACAAGGTGTTTTTGGTCCGAATGGTAAGACCTTCATTTTTACCCTGTATAAAGCGTACTCACGGAACGCCTCTCGGACAGAGGAATTGATCTGCTTCTTCAGAGCACCGCCTCGAATAGTTCGTCCCCATCAAATCAATGGGGGGAGTGAACTTTCGAGCTCCCCAGCCGCTGCTTCACGCTCACCACACTCCTCGCGATTATTCCAATCCCCCGCATTGCTATCTGATGCCGTCCGCCGTCTTGGACTTGCGGCTACAGACCAACGTTCAGAAGTAGACTCTCGACGACCGGGGGACAACGAACATACGTTGCGCATCATGACCAACCTTCTCACTTTCTCCCAGCAAAGAGCACAGTGGGACTTCACTTTCGAGACGAAGGATAACACTGTCACAAACGATCAGGGTAACAACGTTTCCATGATTCCCACACGACGGAGTACTGTGTTCATCAGGGTATCAACCGACATTTCGCTTGCACGGCGAAAGGTTGCCGCGGCGTATATCTTTCAAGCAGGTACACTGGAGGATTTGTGTCGGTTCAACGCGAACATCGCCAGGGAACATGGTCAATTTTCACATGAGAGAATGTTTAGAACACTCCAGAGCCTATTCCCTGCTCACGCAGCAACACAGGATATCTTTGGAGTAGTTGCTCACCGAATTGTTAATCAAATGTCGGTACGTTTTGAATTTCTAGAAGGACGCGTTTCATTAGGTTGGATAGGCACAGGGAATTTTGCGCGACTCATGATGTGCAAATGCTTGCCATGTTAGCTGTGGTACTTCTGAAAGCCAACACCTCATCAGTGGAACAACGTGAGTACGTTCGGCTCTCAGTTGCAATCCGGTGTTCAACCCTCGAATTGCAGTTTCTACTCATACACCATCCAGCAAAGAAGCCTCTCCTACCGTCTCGAAGAACGAGTGTGACTACTTTAGCCTATCGAGATCCAAGGATTCCCGAGGGACCGTATTATCCCCTGCATGGCCACGGCTTCCCTCCATGTCTCCAACCACCGCCAATTATCTTGTCGGATCCTCTCTTTCTGCAACTAATTCCTCCCGGGGGTCATGGTCAAGTCTGTTTAATACCGGAAGCGTCCGTCAATTCATGTCAGGTGTCCACGAATCAATCTCAACACCACTTGATACCCTGCCGGGAAAAAACACTGTTCCCATTCCTCAGCGTGAACCTATTCTTCGTCTACCGAACATCGATTCGCCGCGGCACTTGCGCAGGAGAGACCAAATATCGAATATATCACCTATATCCAAGTCCTGGTCGGAAACGCAGATGGTTTCACCACTAAATCGACAATCTCCTGTCTCGTCGGCGAGTTACGGGAGACACCCAGAACGTTCACAGGCCAATGCAAAGCAAGCTATACAGGAAAAGAAGCTGATTGTCCTTGAGGCGGAACCTCAGCAGCACGCCCAAGGGTACGGTTCCACTCACCATAACATTTTTTCAGGTTCACTGAATGTACTAGCAGAACAAGGCTAGCCCCTGAACTACTCTCGCAATTGGCATGCCATATACTGGCATATGCAGACATGTTGTTCAGTTGGCAATTGTTGAATAAACGGCTCGAACTGTTGAACACAGTCAAGACATCGTCCTTCATCAGGACTCCGCCTCAGAATCTGGACATGAGATTTGGTGCTCGGCATTCCCTACGGACTCTTGGGCAACGCTAACACCTTCGCAGATATTCAACCAGCATGTGGACAGTGTGGTCATGGCCAATTCTCTGATGACGATACCTGTTCAATGTGTGGTAACCACCAGACGAATCCACGCTGTTCGGTGTGCAGACTCCCGGCGAAAGGCAGGTTTTTCAATGCGAAGCCCTCGAAGTAGTTCTCAGATAGGGTTTTTCCAGGTCTCGCACGGAGCTGTGGTCAATGTTTGCATATAACCCACGTCAAGTGCTGGCGAGATCAACAGTCCGATACCTGCGGGACGGGGTGTGGTTGTCGGTGCAGTGGCTTGAATCCAGGTCTGAAGAGTAATCCGTTCGTTCTTTCACCCACATCTATCCCAGCCCCCTTGCCGTAGTAAAGCTCCGCAGCTGATGTCGATGATCAACCGACCATGATTGGATCCCTTGCCCCCGGCTAGTCGCAGCTTGTAAGTTACTAGGATCCCGACGGAACCCGGGAGTGCACAAGAAAAAATCATTTTCTTCTGGATGTGCCTAGATTGATGGTATGTAGATCTAATAGTAACACATCGTCCTCGCTATCAGACACCTCAAAACTAGTCGGGCCCGCCAGCGCCCGGAGGTTTTTTTTGGCAAACAATGTCTCGTTCCATCGCCAATATTTCGTCCTGAACACTCGGTCATCACATATGCAAGGCGTGGAATTGAGGGTCAATCATATGCTCAGAGGCCTAAACACAGCATCGGAAACTGCGCTTATACTGAGTCGGCCTGGTCATGCGCAAGGACCGCACTCGTCGCGGTCAAGGATCCAAAACCTTTGTCGTGACCTTCACGTTCCCGACCCAAAATTCAACTACTCTCAGGGTTCCTCCAAAGAGCCTCATTCATTTATTGGCGGGTTCGTTATTCATCGACTCAGGCTACCACTCGTTGTGCATCTACATCGTTACCGGTAGGGTTATGACCAGATGCGTCACATCCAGCGGATCATATGGAGTCCACAAGTATGTGGATGGGGATCCGAAAACCTGGAGATACGTCCTGCACGCAATATCGATAGGCTTTTCAGGGGCCTTTTTAACACAAATCGCTTTAGATGGTACAAGGCAGCCCGTGCTCCAACTGAGATTATCTATTCCGCGTGCGATTGATGGATATGTAACGCTGGCCGTCAGCGAAAACTAGTGTATTACGAAGATAGGATGGAAGACAATGACTTGGCCAGCGGACACCGCTGCCTAGAGCTCCTACCCTTACTATACCTTCACCAAGATGGCCATATATACCACCTGTATGACTGCTTCGAAGAAGAGGAAGGTGATGCGTCGTTTACGCTGGGCATGGGACACTGTGACGGGGGTTGTAGTGCTCGATAGGTCGGGTAGGACGACTGAGCGAAGGGAGCGGAGCTGACGAGAGCAGGTCAAATCATTGAAGGCGGGATGTGAGCGGAGGACTCACCAGGAAGAATGCGTTGGCAGTAAATGCATAGAGGAACACTATGGAGTATATTGTCATCCCCGAGTTTGTTAATCCCGTGAGCAACGTCAAAATAACCCTGTTGGGCTGTGAGTGCAAGTAAATGTGGGAAGTAGGTGTCTACCTACCCAACGAACTTGTAACCTCCGTAAGCGATTAGATCTATGACTTGACCTGGGCCCTGGACATTGAGCAAATAGCATCCACCTTTCACGAAGAGGAAGTCGAGTAAGACTACGACGAGGGCACGCGATGCGGATGCGCCAAGAATTTGTGGGTGAAACCGTTCCTGGAGACCTGTCTGGAGGGCTGCTACGAGGATGTAGGTGACGAGAGCCATGACTGCGGAAATGGATGAGAAGTACGAAGCGCGGGGGGAAAGGGGACATACGTGGAATGTACAAGTCTGGACAGTTTATGTCGTCTCTTGGAGATTGCCACTCGGTTTGACCTGTCTCAAGACGGCGTATTTTTCGCGACCAAGGTCTATGCCTCCAAGGGAACACGACGAGCTGCAGTTTTTTGATGACATATGAATTTGAGACATTAAAGTGGTGTTTGAGGAGGGTCAGAGGAATTAATCCGCCGAACTGGGAGGACATCAGCGCGGTATCGGGGATAGAAGAAGTTTGACTGACGTTCTTCTGCACATATTCCTGTCCAGCAGCCACTGCGCTCTGACCGAGCTGCATGCCGAACTGGGCGGTCGTGTCATTCATACCCCATGCAGCAAAGTCTGGGACATGTTGCGAGGCGGGCTGCTGGTATCGCTGGTAGCCCTGAGGAGACGCAGGGCCGGGACCGGGTGTCGATGGAGGTTCCGGGATGAAGGCGGGGTGAGTAGGCACGGGATGCTGGAGAGGTGGGGGAGAGCGGGTGTAGTAATTGGTCATTGTACGGCTGTCGTTGGGGACGTGGAGGACGATGAGGAGGGTGTTGTCGCCGACGGTGTCGACGACGAGCTCGATGTGAGTGGGTGTCTGTGTGCGCGACGCATAGGAAGGGAGCCAAACATGGCCAAATACCGCTTAGGGACGGGACCGCATAAAAAAGACATAGACTTGGCGCGTCTTTCTTCAACTTGTTCGTTCATCCACTCCTTCTCCTTCCCGACGTCGTGTCCCCCATCCTGCACGCGTCGTCATGTCTTTCTCTCCAGTACGTGTCACCACTACACCTGCCATCAAAAATGCACCTCTTGTCGGTCTCGTCGAGGGCAATGGCTACTTCTCCAATGCGCACCTTGCTGCTCTCGTCCTTGGTGTTCCTTATATCTTGAAGCGTGTCATTCCCATTGTCAATCGTGGCGGACTCAAAACCTACATCTTCCTGATTGTGATCCTCGGTGTTCCCATTACCGTCGCATACTGGACACTCGCCTCCATGTACGGAAAACGCAAGAATCAAAAGGTCATCCTTCCTTCGAAGGAAATTGGGGAGTACATCACTATCAACGACCCGGAGCTCAAGGCGCTTTATCATGGCAAAGAAAAAATCCCCATGCAGGTGTTCCACGACGCGTACTTTGAGGGAAAGATCGACTTCAACGGTGAGTCTCGGTATCTAGTCGCTCACCATTCGCTCATCCTTTGCAGGTGACGTGCTCGACATCATGGAGCAACGACATGACTGGTCCAAGATGGTCTTCACACCGGAGCTCTTCAAATATGTCTTCATGAACCTCTTGCCCGAAGTCATCGTTCATTCCCAGAGCCAAGACGAAGAGCAGGTCCGCGACCACTACGACAGAGGTGACGACTTCTATGAATGGTTTGTTCGCCCATGAAGTTTTGTTGTCCTTTCATTGAGCTATTTCACTTAGGTTCCTCGGGCCTCGCATGATCTACACTTCCGGTGTCGTTTCTAGTTTGGAGGAATCCGAGACACTTGAGCAACTCCAAGACAACAAGCTCGCTCTCGTCTGTTCTAAGCTCAACCTTCAACCCAATGACCGTCTGCTCGATGTCGGCTGTGGTTGGGGTACGTTGGCCGCATTCGCCGCGAAAAACTACGGATGTGATGTCACTGGTATCACTCTTGGAAAGAACCAGACTAAATTTGGTAACGACCGAATCAAAAACAACGGCGTTACTCCCGACAAGGCTAGAATTTTGTGCATGGATTACCGTGAAATTCCTGGCGGGCCTGGTCACTTTACAAAGATTGTTAGCTTGGAGATGGCCGAACATGTTGGAATCAGGCGCTATGCTGCTTTCATGAGGCAGATGTACGAGCTGCTGGATGACGATGGCATTTTCGTCTTTCAAGTTGCTGGCATTCGCCCGTCGTGGCAGTACGAGGATCTCATCTGGTGCGTTCCGAAATAATCTTGATCGACGAGACGAAATCTCACCGCCTGCTCGGTAGGGGTCTCTTCATGAACAAGTATGTCTTCCCTGGTGCAGATGCCTCCTGCTCCCTTGGTTGGGTGGTTAACCAGGTCGAGGCTGCTGGTTTTGAGGTGAAGAACATTGATGTACTTGGTGTCCACTATTCCGCCACTATCTGGAAATGGTACCTCAACTGGGTGAGCAATAAGGACAAGGTTGTTGAGAAGTATGGTGAACGGTCAGTCACCCTGTCATCTTGTCAATGTACAAAGCAATACTGACACCTCCATTGGCAGGTGGTACCGTATCTGGGTATTCTTCCTTGCCTACTCAACTATCATCTCGCGTCAAGGATCGGCTTCGGTGTTCCAGTTGACCTTGCATAAGAACCTCAACGCATATCACCGTATCAACGGTGTTCCTTCGCATGCTTCGATCCACAACAAGCAGCGTGATGGTAGAGAGTGGGTCTCCATTGAGTAAACTTGCTCATCCTTTTTTGTGGGCTTGGAATTGGAAGGTACATGATAGATATTATACGCTGCAGATGAAATACCTTGGATCATCGTCTATATACCATCATCTGCTTAATCTAATTACAACAGTCGCCGATAATCTTTCTGAGTAATGATGTGGTGCCCCACACTTTAGGACTCATTCTTACCTCGGAATCCATTCAAGCGACTTCAGTACATCGATTATGATGCACACAATTGGGACCACCAAAAATCATGCATGTGATGGATCATCAGTGGGGATTTTTGGCAAGGAAAGAAGTCCAAGCACCCAGTTTTGCTCTCAAAATCCCATGCATTGCAATATATCTTCCTTCGACTACGCAGTATGTGGAACATTTGAATCAATGCACAATTATACAACTTGGGATGGATGAGGATACAAATCAGAGAACTCATTTGAGACTAGTGACAACGTGCCCAGAATTGCGTGACGAAACGATCGATCCCCATTTGTTGTGCGTGTTCCTCGGTCAAACTTGATAGAAAATATCTCGAGTCCCACATGTATGATAATCCGTGAATATATCCTAAGTAAAAAAGCAGACTAAAAAAACGAGTGTCTAGGATCAAGAAGGAAACGCCCCAGGGATGGTTGGTCTACGACGTTCGGGATGATGGTAATACGTTCCATGACGCCGCTTCGGTGATGCAGGCGCTGAAGTAGACGAGGCATGAGCAAGATCTTCCTGTGACGCATTGCTCGTCACCTCTCCCGACGGCGGTGTCGCATTACCGTACTCGTCAGACGAATCGTCGTCGTCCATGAGCCAGTCGTCCCCTTCGGGTAGCATGATCACGCCGGACGCAGGATCAAAGCTGAGACGATGGTGAATGATATTCTGCGCCTGCGACGGGCCCGCGTCAGTCTCTGCCCACGGGTTTGAGGCGTGCGTATCGGAGGCGAGGGGATGCACGTCGCGTGGACTAGCCACCTCGTTGCTTTCGCCATTCGCAGTGCTCCGTGAACGTCGCGTAACCTTCTTCCGCAACATGCTGTAGCGGTCGCGGAGACTGAGCACGATCCCATGAGTCGAGTCGAGAGGAATCCTCATCAAGCCATTGCGATAGCCATTCACCAGCGTTTGTCCCTTTTTCAACGGGAGCCAGGGCTCTGGGAGAACACCAGTAAACGCAGGATGCCCATAGCGTCGTTTGCCAGTGCTGAAACCTCGGTTCAATGGGAGTCACCGGCCAGGACCGAGAATGACTTACTTCAGAACGCCATTGTACCAGTTTGCCATTGGCGGCTGTGACTACACCCAAAGTCAGAAGACGCAATGTCGAAAAAAGAGAGCTCTCACATAGTCTGTCCTTTCATCCTCAGGAGCAACGTACAACGTCTCGTCATTTTGCGCGTATCTCCTGCGGCTTAAGTTGCTACAGAACGCGTCAGTACTCGAAAAACGGAACGTTTTCATCGCACCTTTGCGACCAGCTCACTGGGTGTCCTTCCCTCAACCTCACGATATCCGCGGCCTCTTCTCCCCTCTCTACCTCGCACACGGAACTCAGGCATACCGCGTTACTCAATGGTCGGAAAGTCTTGTGAATATACCATGACCATGTAGCAGTCGCCAGGACTAACGGTACGAGGAGAGAGGACATGATGTAGCACTGCCGTAAGGTGAGGATGCCAATCATGAAGATTTGGAAGATGATGATGCCCCAGATCAGCCGTACAAAGGTGAGCGGCCAAGCTTGACCTTGCGATTCGTAAGGCTTGTAAAACACTGCAAACGCGGCTTTGTCTAATGATGCTCGTCGAAACGGGATACGTTGACTTACCGAATAAAAGCTTGTACTTGTAGACGATATATGCTACCCCAAAATAGATAGCACCGAAAATGACGATGAGTGGTTGTACTACACTGTATAGGATAGTGATGACGAAGATAAGGATTGCTTGGGGGTATACAATGCCATAATTTATCATTGGAGGTGCATTCAACTCGGCAAAATCTACATGATATTAGAGTCATAGAGCGAAGGAGTAAGAACCGTACGTACCTCGGGGGGTTCGTGTCCAAAACATCCGGAAGATCATGCGAGGAATCAGCACCCCGAGGTTGAGCAATTGTAAAGGCATAATGCCAAACCCTGATTCGACTATCAGTTAATCGTATGCTTACGAGAGTGGATAGCAACCTTGAAGAATGACATAGGACAGGAAGAAGTGCCTGAAAATAACGTTAATCGCGGAGACAATTCTGGCTCCTTGCAACTTACTTGGCACGTCCTTGTTGCAATGCTTGTGCTAGCTTCTCGGGAATCTTGGCGGGTGAGTTCGCCAAATCTCTCACAAGTTGCCAGTATGTGCTAGCCAAGAGGAAAATGAACACCACATTGATGAGCAGGAAGAGGAAATATCTTGATGTGATATGAGCTTGATTAACTCTCCAATGTAGCGAGTAATACTCACTTCCGCAGCATTGAGTACTCGATCAAACTACGAGCCTTATAACCTTGGGCGTATGTCAAACCTAAGAGATATGGAGTCAACGAACGGTTGTAAGCTCTTCTCTTCCAACCTCACCTTCCAGAATGAAGGGCAACAGAGCATTGAGCGTGATCATGGCAAAGGAAGGAAGTGAGTTTTGCACAATAGCTCGGATTTTGTCATTGCTGTCGATTATGCTTCCCAGCCAGGGCATCACTTTCTTGATTTCCTTGTAACTGAGCAAACTGGCAAGAGCAGTGATGGGGAATATCCAGAAGAACATCAACAACCCGACAGCTCCGAGCACCAGGAGCTCTCGACAAAGCAGTGAGCCCGGTGTGTGTTCGATATTCGACCAAACAATGTCCCGTGGTTCCGGGGCTTGGCGAGTCTTCGTCTCCCATGGATCAGGCGAGTGTGCCGTTTGCACTGCAATTTGCTAGACGAAAGAAAGGTCAACACAATAATAGCTGCGATAACAGTCAACAATCTTACTGCACTGGACATTTTCTCGAAAGTGACAAAAGCAACATGGGTAGACTTGGTTTTCCCAATTCGCCGCCACCGCTTTACCTTTTCATCTGCTTCCTTGAACCTAGCCTCGAGGTACTCCAGCGCATCAACTTTTGGGGAAAACCATCCAGGACGAAGTGTAGGACGTCTGCGATGCGGGACCACAAATCTAGCGGACTGACTCTCCAACACGGACGGTTCGGCGTCACTCGACTGGGGGATCACATTCTCCGAAGGATCGTAGGACTCCACAACACTTGGGTTGCCCACATACTTTGACCACTCGTTCTCCAATTTCAATAGTGCTTTCGTACGTTGATCCAAGAGAACCTGCAGCGTCCCGACCTCTCTGCAAACCGAAACACTCTCCACGCTTAATCCGATGTTCTCGAAGTACTCCGCAAGTGCACGTTCCGAACGCAAATGGAGTGGCAGACCAGTGAGCACCACGGTGCGCCCAGGGATGGAATGCACTAGTTCCAGCGAGAACAGTTGGCGCGAGCGGATATAACGCTGATAATTCTTGTATAGGAAGCGGAGGGCGAGGCCGGTAAAGAGATACGTGAAGAGAAAGTGTACTGTGAGATAGGAGTTCGCGTCGCTGATCAGGTCAAGCCAGTCACGGTCGGCAGGATTTTTGTCGACACCAGAAAATGTCGATTGGGGCCAATCACTGT
>JBBPQU010000625.1:0-16980 GCA_038092655.1 Boletus sensibilis | reverse complement strand
CCGTCTCTCCGCTTATCATGCCCCTGTGGAGTCGTGTTTACGAACGAGGTCAACGTTATCCGAACGTCGAAATCATACCATGGACGTACATCACGTATATGTATGGTTGATGGGATGCGTGGAATTACAAGAGGCGTACTCGATTCCTGGGTCAGGAGGTCAACTTGGGTTACGACAGACTGTATCCCGAAATGTGATGGAGCCCAACTGACCCTCCCGATGTGATGCCAGGCGGAAGTGATGACTACTACTATTTCAATCCCAAGCAACTTTCCAATGGACGATAACAGCACGCTCGGAGGCTTTATAATCATACCAGACAAATTCCCCACCTCATGCAGCGGTGCTTCAAGTTGTTGATAACTCGGAGCGCGGGCCGAGGTTGGCTTTGAATCTGCGTCTTACTGGATTGTAGATACACCTTTTTCTGCTGACTCGTGATGAGGAGAGACTGATAGATTGGCCATTGTACGAGACGCCGGATTGCCCAACACTCGCGGCTAGAAGGAGTGGCGGCGTGGCTTTAACGCTGAGGCACGTCGGTAACGTGCGGGGTTATATTACGCTAATCCTACTGTCGGTTGTTGAGACTCGGCTAAGTGTTACTGACCTGGCTTGGCCTCCCAACCCAAGAATTGTGCACGCCTTCAGGGGGGCCTCGCTGCTGTGCGATGTGATGATGAAAAAGAAGGCGGGTACAAAGGCGTATTGATTCCGATGGTGTAAAACATAAATTACAGTATGTGGCGAAAGCTTAGTACGACATAGGCGCGATAACAATGTAATATTTTCTCTTTATGGGCCTTTTCTTGTCGTTTGGGGATAATTAACATTATGGTCAGTACGGATACAAGGCACCAGAGGTGCCGGTGGCGGAGGCGGAGGCGGAGGTGGAGGTGGAGGCTGAGGACTCGGACGGGCAAAGAAAGACGCGGGAGAATACTTCATCGCCTCTCGTCACCAGTGATGCCCGCTGTCTGATGCATAGTCTTTGAACTGGCAGGCATCGCACTTGGTTTGAAATAGATTGCGTACGCGCCGGTAGTCGGTATGTTCCTAGTCAAACGAGAGCCGCATCACGGTCATGAGTCCGAAACGAATAACGAACACGAGGACGAAGAAACACCGTGACGCGCGCGTGCAAGGGGCAATAGAGCCATCACGGCGAGGACACGGCGAATGAGGAAAGAAAAGGGAAAAAGAAGATGACGTACGGAGATACACCCACAGTTCCGCGCCGTCTTGTGCATGTGTGCGCTGCTCAATTTGCATGTCGGGGAACCACAGTCGATCGTGATGCCGGTCTGGTAGACCCGGACGTAGTGCTGGTCAACATGAAACAACAGAAAAGTAGGACGTTTTTGAGTGAACGTGGTTCAACCTTAGCTGGCAGCGGCCTTACCCCACAACCCCTGTACTGATCTCCGACGCTACAGTAACCAAGGGTTTGAACGCATACTCCACTGATGACAGAATCGCAGACTGACCATTCCATGCTACACATTATCGATTGCTTGACGTTGGTTTCGACGAACGAGGGCGAGGGGAAACGAAAGCGCGAGCGTTCGTGACGAGGTAAAGTGAAAGGGAACGACGACAGCGACGATGGTCTGCGTCGAAAACGATTCTGGACGGTCTAAAGGCCAAATGGACAAGAGTCACAGGTTTTATATTTCGCATGGTCGGTTACGATTTGGTAAGAAACGACCTTCGGAGGCAGCGGAATCCACCACTGTACGAAGTGATCGTGGGAGAACCGATAGTGCGAAGCATGGTGTAGAGCGCGCACGCGCGAAGGAGAGGGCGAGGGCGAGTGTGTCATGACGGAGCTGTGCTCGAGTGAACGCCCTGATTTTCCCCTTGCGGGCCCACGATCTCAAAAAGTCTGTGCTTGCACTGGAGAGGCGAAAGGTGCCACGTAGTCAAGGTTCTTCGATAAGAAGAAGACCGAAATGGGCAGGAAGGGTAAACTGGCACGAGGTCGGACGAAGGGCATCGCATCCCCTCATGGAAAGCAGCCTGCCAAGCGGCTAGGAACGCAAGCAAAAAACCTACCGGCGGAAAGGAAAGAAAACACGCCGTTTAACCATTTCGATCAATGGACACAGATCTGGGACAGAAATACAAGGTTCCGGTTCTATTTCATCAGTGGTAAAATTGGTCGAGCTCCTGACGGGCCGGATTGGTTCTTGACCACGCGTGCGCGTGACCAGCGACTAGCAAGGAGTGATCGTGAGTGATCGGAGTGTTATCTGCACGTTGGAAAGGATGAGAAGGTCAAGATGAATGTCGACATGATGATGGGCGTTGGCCGCAACGTTGTGGTTGAAGTTGGGCGTAACTTGTCGACCGTCCTTCTCGGATGCTTGGCAGAGTACTCAGCGTCCGGCCGAAGGGCATTGGCCGATACACTATCAATGGCACGATGCGAAGCAAGCCGGTTTTCTCGCCTCACTGCTGGCACACGCCGGGACCACTATCAGTGACGAACCTTTCTCGTCAGGATGAACACATCCAAGTGATGTCGATCGCGGTGGTCGTGGAAAGCATGACCTATTTCTAATTCTGTATGATATAGATCCGTTCCCAGGAAAAAATTTCAAAAGCCACGAGTTTCAGAAAAAAAGATAATGATGCTGGACTAATGTTCCCAGGCCAGCGCGAACGAGGAGTGCTACTCGCTGAATAGATTTATTTCGACCCTGATTTTCTCGTTGGCCACTTCCAACTTTTGCAAGACCATCGCCAAGATCGGGGTTTCCTGCCCCATGCTCCCAAGTGCCGCCGCGAGTTTCAAATGTGTCCTACTGCCACGCTCATATACCATCGCTGTGGTCAATTCATCTCTATGAAACAGGGATGCGGACAGAAGAATTCGAACCATCCACAAGAGGGACACGTCACACATCAGCGGCGCCGCATTCTCAAGCATGGAACAGAGAGGCACCTCAAGCCATCAGCACAAAAATACTATCATGAAAGAACCCTCTTATTGGTTAACTCCCCTCCACACCCTCCACGAAGGTGAGAATCCTACCCCCGGATCTAGAACCATTGGAGAGAGTCATCCACACTGAGACGAAATGAAACGAGCCAGCTCACCGGATGGCCAAGTTGGATAATGGCCTAGCTGTGATCCCGGTCTTCCCACTCCTTTGAACCATAAGATCGCATTCATTTCGGTAGACCGAAAATACACATGACCCCGTGGCTCAGGTGGATCTGTAAATAAAGCGCGATGCTGACTACTGGCTACTGATGTCCCACAGCAGCCCGTTTCGAACCCCACAACGTTCTTCTCCACTATCAAGCGAGATGATCAGGTTCGCAAACGTTATGCTCTGAATGAACCGCGTGTTCCATACTGATGTGGCAGAACGTGACGTGAACGTACTGGTGAGTTGTCGAGTTCTCAGCAGCTGTCGACGGAAGCTACCGAACCAGCATGGCGTCCCTAGAACTTCATTGATGTCAGTGGAGCAAACACAGGGTAACAGCTTCGAATGATCGTGCGGGCCAAGCGTCGACATGATCCCACGTGAATCGTCGTGTTTCGCGGGAACTCCTCTGAAAGGCCGGCCCCTGAGGGATCCCCGGAAGAATGCTGTCTCCTGGAGCTCCTGGCTGCGATCTAAAAGCACTGTCATGAGTTGAATCACAATTTTAACTGTCTTCATGCGAGAACAAGCACGGTATACATGCCCTCCAGTGTGTGTGGCGAGGTACTGACTCGACTCCTTTCAACAACAGGAAATTCGGAGTCGATAAACGCCAGTCAGGTCTGATCATGTTCGACCGCAAACACACACGCTTGACCTCGCCTAACGTCGCCACGTCATCGCAATGAGATCAGCCTGGTCATGAAGTGCCTGCTCAGCGATAGAAACACGAGATAACCTCACTGTCAACGTGACTCCCAAATCCAGATCGTTCGGTCGTTCCTCGAACGACAGTCCGCGAGACCTGATCCCTTGGCTCTGGGTCCCCCTTTCATACAAACGTCTTCTACCAAGACTCAAGTCACGTTTCGTTCTGTTTCTTCGATGCGCGCGCTGTCGCTTGTTTGTTCTGCCACAAGGCCCATGCATGTCCAATGACGTCGTATGCAACACGCGCGACAACAGCGACGTTCCCCGTCCGTCCTGCACGTAAAGGGAATCAGGGAAGTACCAAAGCGGCCGCCGGGACGTCCCCATCAAAAACTAATCCCCGTCCGCTGGCTGCGCTTTGAGAAGAAGAGAAGGCCCGCCGTCCGTATGCACTTTTTCATTCACGTTCCAGCATGGGCAAGGGGGGACACAGGTACGGTCACAACATGGGTAGGGGGTGGGGTTACGCAGGTACGATCGCAACATGCGATTTGATTGGATCAACGTATGCCGCGATCAATTTTCTTCTTTTCCGCTCGGAACCGATTGGGATGGTGTAAGTATGGTGCGCGCCAAGACGTGAATCCGTTTCGTCAGCCATGCCCCTGTTTGCTCGCACGTAACAAGTACACATGCACCTATTCTATGGCGGCCTTGGACTCATCGATCGCGTCAGAGCGTCTCCAAAACCCTGAAAAAGCTGTCCTTAATTCAACCGCTAGACTGGGAAAAAATGGATAATACATCAAACGCATGCTTAGACGTCATTGATTTCTGGGCTTACCCGACTAGACAACCGGAGAAATTCTTAGTGGAGCCAAGCAACACGTGGAGGAAGCTTGTCAGAGTCTCTAGACTCTGAATTCCCATCACGCATCTCTTGGATGGGATCTTCGGAGTCGCTGGGGACTTGAGAGTTTTGAGCACTTGCGGTGCGCGCGACTTCCTTCCGT
Source organism: Boletus sensibilis (assembly GCA_038092655.1). Classification (NCBI taxonomy): domain Eukaryota; kingdom Fungi; phylum Basidiomycota; class Agaricomycetes; order Boletales; family Boletaceae; genus Boletus; species Boletus sensibilis. The sequence goes on along the minus strand of JBBPQU010000625.1, from coordinate 12,158 downwards.
CACGCTGGTTTTCCATGATCCACTCGAAGGGCCCATTTCCACAAGCGACGCTGAATCGCTTCATACGCGCACAGGCGGAACAAGCGAAAGGCACAATCGTAGTTTCCGTCGAGCGGATTCCCCGAAAACCCTCTCGCACGCACGCTGTGGTACGCATGGACCTGCACGGACCACACGACCGTGGTCCGTTCCGAGGCGCATCCGCGGGTGTACCGTTATATCGTCCCTTTGAACCAACCTCTTGGCGTTTTGACACTCCCTCTCATGTGCCAAGCCTATCACCCCCCGCTCCAGAAAGACGAGCCCGTGTTTGCGTTCTCGTCACGTCGAATGGCAAGGCCACCAATGCCAAGACATAGCGTTTTTTGTCGATTCCGCGACAGAAGGGGGGGTACCGTTATCCCTCCCTCTAAAGAATCCAACCTCTTGACGTTTAACACTTCTTCTCGCGTATCGAACGTATCACCCTGCTCCACGAAGATGATCGATGGGCTCCCGTTTACGGTCTTGTCACGTCGATGTGGCGAGGCTTGGCCGCCAATGCCAAGATAAAGTACCGTGGCCAACCGTGGCCAGCTGACATGGCCTTTTCGTCAGGTGCCCAGTGTCCACCACCCAACCTCGAAGCAAAAGCGGCGCCCTGCAATCCATATCTATCGTCGACTCTCTGTCGACCAACAAAGGAAAGAAATGATCACCGGTCATTGCTCACCGACGGACTTTTCTTGGAACGCCGCCGAAAACTAAAACCCCCCATCGTTGGACAACACAAGGGAACGTTCGTCTCTCGTCTCGGACCATCCGTCTTCGCACCTGCTTCAGAAGCGGCTCGGATGCTTTCGCGTTCTTCTCTGCAATTGTTCACACACATACAACGCGCTCCATAACTCGGCCCAAATTAGTAACTTCCTTGAGAGACGAGTCTGGGTTCGAGAACGCGAGAACGTCGATGCCGTTCGCGTTTATATACAGTCTGTCCGGGAAAGCGGGTCCGAGAAGCGTTTTGCGTCACGGTGTTGCGGAACTGCCCAACCACGAGTTGCTTCGGCTTCTTTTCTTCCTTTTCTATACTTTTCTATTCATTTTTTTTTCTGTGTTTCTGTGGCGCTGTCGGGCATGAGCTGACATGAACCATCGTCGTGATAGGCATCAAAAGTACCCGGACGACGACGCGGGAACACTGACAGGCTGCTGCGAACGATGGGGGACTCATAGCAGCCTGGGCTCGTCTGGATCGTCAAGTATAATTCTTTCGGTGCTATTGGGATGTCCACGCGCACGGACCATGGAACGATGGGACGGACTTTTTTTATTTTATTTTATTTATTTGTCACTCGGCCGGGAGCGAACTCAGGTTTGTATGGTCAGAAGGACTGTCTTCTGCTCTCGAAGAACTCAGGCGAGGAACCTAATACTCGGGGAGAGTAAGTATGACCCAACCAACCTTTCGAGGTCCTCTTCCGTTGACTCTTCGGGGCTTGTGCAAGTGACGGGCCCACATTCCGAGTTCTCTCTCGGGCTCTGAATAACCCGAGGCACAGCTTTTGCAGTCGAGAAGCCAAACATCGGGGAATGCTAGTTCTTCGTAATGCCCGAGTGTGTCACGTCACCCTGGCACTCTGGTATTTCTTCCCGCGAATCGCGAAGCCTGTATGGCCACCCGTGGACGTGCATGAGTACTCGTCAGATGTTTGGACAAGATTAATACTAATCTAAAAAAGTCCTATGTCACAGGCAGGGACACCACTAGCTTTAGTTACAAACCAACATAGTGATCAATAGAAAGACGAATCATGTCACAGCAACGACAGGTAGTGCATATAACTGTACGATAAAACAGTCTCGGTACCGGTAGTCATCGTCCGCCGTCGTAGATGGTTCGTCACAACGCTAGCAGTCGACCAACGCTCAGAAGAGCGCAGCACCAACCAAGCCCATGATACCAGCAACACCAAGCGCAGAGGACACGCTGAGACGGCCAGCAGCGCTGGTCGAGGACGAGGTGCTGCCAGAGGCAGTGCTGGTGGCAGAGCTCGAAGAGCCAGCAGAAGCTTTAGCTGCAGTAGTGCCAGCAGCAGCAGTGGAGCCAGCAGCAGCAGTGGTTCCGGCAGCACTAGATCCCGAGCCGCCAGTGGGAGCAGCACCCGAACCACCGCTACCAGTTTCCTGGACGGAGGTGTTGACACAGGTAGTAGAGGTTCCAGCCTGGACTGTGACGATGTCAGAGTATGCAGTTGACCCGGTGCTGTCCTTCAAAGCAATGGTGCTACACAAAGCAATGAGCATGGAACTCGATAACAAATAGCAAAAGCGTTCTTACAAGCTGGTGCCGGATTGAAGGTCAACAGTCCAGGTGTAAGAACTGTCACTAAGAGTAGGGAACTGCTTGATCTGGAATACGTAGATGAGCAAAAATACAACAACAACAACAACAAAAAAGTATGCTCGCTTACAGCAGGAGCCGCGGACTGACCAGCTAACGTCCACAGCCAATTAAGCATCTGCACGCAAGACAAAATGGGGGTCGCTTACCGGGAACGAGAGTCAAGTAGTAAGGAGCGGTTCCACCAGACCAGCTGAACTGGGTTGGCTCTGGCCACGTCAACCAGGCAAACAATCAACGCCGGTCCCATTCGTTCTGGAGACGCAGAGACATACCACATTCGACGACGCTGGAACTATAGCAAAAATGAGAACAGCGGAAAAAAAAAAAAAAGGTTACATGACGACACATACGGGGTGTTGATGGTCAGACCAAGGGCGGCGGGAACGGCGGCGGCGAGGGCAGCAACGAGGGTAATGAACTTCATTGTTGTAGGTGAACGAGTGCGCGAGGTTTCGCTAAGTGTTGTAAAGAGAAAAGTAGTGGTAGAGAAGGTGGATGAAAAGAAGTTCTTTAGCAACCGAAATGGGTGGATATGTTCGGAGTTTGAATTTATTTAAAATGCAGCGATTTGCATATATTGTTAACTGACAGTCACTCCAACTATCCGACGTCGCAACAGAGTACTAGTAATAATATGACCACGACGAGTCTCTAACACCGTCTTTGTTATCATCCACACCAGCACTCCCCAACATCTAATCACAACGCTGATTCCATGGCATATGTTTTGGCAGTTCCAAATCCAGTCCGAACGCAAAAGACTAATTTTATTGTAACCCAAGGTTATTTCTGTGCCGTCACATCAAACCTATCCAACTGTTCCGACCACCGGGGTTATGCAATGCCGTCTGGCCAATCTTCACAACACCACAGGGTGGTTTGACTTCCATGCTCCCCCGCCGATGCTCGGCGCGAGGCTCGACTAGTGGGAACACGTCGACCGCGTCCACGATAGGACTCGGGACAGCGACGTGTGTCGACGTGCTCGAAAAAGACGGCCCGTCCGAGGCAGACGCGTCTTCAGCGTGTTCGACGGGCAAGGACGCGTTCGCAACCGGAAGATACGATTCTGCGTACCACTCGTACCACACTTGTCGCTCGTTCGTGAGACGCCATATCGACACCTGCAACTCCGAGTTGCTGGGTAGATAGAGTGGTTCCTGAGATAAATATGCTTCGCTCAGTGTGTCACCCTTCAGGAGGTGGAAATAGAGAGAAGCGCACCCGGAAGGGAAAGAACAGTGGAAACCAACTCAACATGTCCTTGGAAACCTGCTCTTTGCGGCACGGATGGATGCTCAGCCCTACATTGCCATACAGTATCGCCTCGAAGTAACCAGCCAGTCCATGCATCACCCCCGCGTGTGGGATATGGAAAGACAGCTTGGCAGAGCGAACGTTGTGGCTGTTCGTGAGAGGTAAGCCTGTCTTTTCGTGAGTACTTATAACTTGTTCGAACGATTGGTGCCTGACCTCTCTCATCAACGGTTACGTCTTTTCTCGGATGCTCAAACTCCCAGCATTCTTGTATTTTTGGTCCACATCGTCCCACGGCACCACCACCGTCACCACTGAGGATATTGACGTTTTGGAACATCACCACGTACGGCGTTTCCACACCCTTGAGATCCTTAGACTCTCTCGCAGCGTTATATAGCTTCGACGAGGACAGAGGTGCGAGATGCGCCGTGTAAGATGACGGTATTGAGATGCCATCCGCTAACCATGTCCATCAGCATACCCCAATCACGGAGAGAAATCTGGACGTACTTACGCTTCAAAAACCGCATCGCGCCGTCCAAACACTCAGGGCTCAATTCATTATCTCCAAACGACCCCAAAAGCTCGCTGACCAATATATCGACGGGCTCTGGTACTTCGATCCGTCTCATGTCGCCAGGTATCAGCTCCACCGAAGAACCCCATTCTTTTGCCTTGCGTCCTTGAAGGCTAATCTATCGAATGAACAAAAAAAGGGTCGGCAACACATGCAGGTGAGGACGCACGTCACAAAGGCATTCGGGTTCTTCTCGACCGCGTAGATAAATGCTTCTTTCTTGGCCCGTTGAATAGCTTTGAGGCTTCGAGAAACGAGGGGACCACGCCCAGCGCCAGCGACACAAATGATACTACGTGCTATTAGGTCACATCACCAAGCGAGGCGAGCGGACGCACATGCGCTCCCTATCCGGCCAGTCCACGAGGGCACGGTAAATGGCCTATACCGGTTATGATGAATACAGCACGGATAACACTGTGACGAAGACCCTAACCTCTTCATAGTTGTAATACTTGACAGGATCCTGCTCAAACGTTTGATATGTGATTGATTGAAGGTTGTCCATCAGGGGCTGTGTTACTCGTCGTCGTCACTGCTGCACCAAAGGCTACGCTCATCACGGAGGCATACCTGTAAAGGATTTTGGAGGAAATCTTGGTAGCCCTGCGCAAAGTGTTCGACGGATCCCTCTGCCTTGGCAGCCTGTACGACAGGGCTGCTTTTCTCTAGATGTTTTACATATTGTGAATACGCAGATTCGCCACCCATGGTGTGCAGGCCCGAATCGACACCAGACAAGATGAAAGCCGGTCGATGCTGGTCTCGCCAAGGTCAATGGTACGTCAAAGAAGACGATCGCAGGACTCACGATCATGCTTTGCCGAATGAATGCTTGCGTGCCTTTTGGTAAGACAGGATAACCTTTGACGTTTGCGATAAACGCAGACGCAGGCAGAAATATGTGTTGAACGGGTTCAGCCACCCATCGGTCCAACACGCCCGCGTTCGCGGGAAGCGGTGGGGTGAGATCGAGTGCTGCCGACATTAGCACGACTAAAACGAACAGACGCATCACGTTTCACCGCTCACTCAGCGTTAGCCGTACGTTGTTATCGCAAATGGTACGGATAACATCCCACATCTCCCAAGTAGCATTGAGTTCGCCCTCGGACGCCTTGGAGCATTTGAGATATTTTTGTGAGAATGCGCCTGAGAGCGCAAGTCTCGGCGAAGACGCTTGCGCGGTCGAAGCGCCACTCGAATTCGGATCTCCGTGAGGCGGTGATTCTTTCGATTGAAATACTGCGGGGTCATAGATGGGTAGTCGAACTGAGAAGTGCATGTACGGGGTGTTCCGAAGGCATTCATTTACGATACGTCCATATGAAGCCACATGCGACCTATTTCTTGGCGGAGGCAGGATTATGGTAGGAATGTTGAGATACGATGCGTATGCAACCTCCTGGTGGAGTGCCTAACCACAAAGGAATTCCGTCAGCGAATCATCCCGGGTGAGGGCTGCGCCCATTGACCGTGCCTTTTTCGGACATCGACACGCCAAAGGCACGACATGTCATAGATGGCCGCTGTCGGAACAGAGGGAAAAGGGACTCACGATGCCAGAGTCATGACGAATCCAATCATCAGTGACATCCAGCTGTAGCCAGTCAGATGCCATTGCCACGACGATCTCCGCCTCATCTATCAATTTCCCTCTCATGAGTGACACATATTCGTGCAAGGACTGTTGGAGCGATGGGTAGGGAAGACCTCACCAAGTCTTGTTATCGTGACCTCATCAAGTAAAAATGAAGGCGACTTCCTCCATGCTTCCGCCGCCTTCTCAGCAACTATAACCTCCTCGTTGCCTGCAGCGCCTGTGGAAGGCATGATGCACATGTTTCGCCACCGGTCCCGCCACTTTCCTGTGGTCAACGGAAGACATATGGATTGGTAGCCCTTGGCTAGGGCCTCGGTCGAGAGGCTAAGCACGGGGGTATCGTGTGGTATGTGCCCTAGAACGGCTTTTTTCTGTATGTCCTCATGCGTAATTGTCGTTGCAAGAGTCGCGAACCGTGCCATCTCTTTCAATTTTGCGGGGACACGCGTTCGTATTACCCAGGGTGGTCGAGCGATGTATTATCACCCCTCCCAAAAAGGAAACTCGCTCTAGGTGCGGATGTTGCATGGGTTGGGTTCGCTTGAACCTTGTGTCTGGCGAGGCAAGTCGACCTCTTTTCTTGGTCTTTTTTTTTTCTCTCTTTTTTTCACTAAACCTTGGCGTCCCTGCAAGTGGGATGGTTCTTAATCTAGTTATAGCAGAAGCTTGAGATGTCTGCGACGGCGCCTGTAGAAGGAGCCTTTAGCTCCACTCCTCGACAAATGGCACCTCGGCCCGCGACCTCGCCTCTGACGACTTCCGGCGCGCGCTTCTCTGCTTCACAATATGGAACACGCACAGGATCCCCGCGGTCGAGGGGAGCGAAAAAGCCCTCACGACGATTGGTCAAGAAGTCCCCAAAACACTCATCCTGCCGCCTTCTGAAATGTGCGCAGTATGGGTGGAGTGCTTCTAATTGAAAATTGGGCCATTTGATGCGGGCGAACATGGGTGTCCATATTGATAATATGGACCGAATTATGCTGGAATAATAGAGCCAACCCACTGGCATACCGCGGTATCCACGAACGCACGATGTGCTGGGTTCTTTCGAGGGGGTTGTCGCCGTTCTAATGTTTTATCAGGCGGGCTGCGGCCCTGGGCTAAAATGGCACGGAATATGTGGGTCCGACGGGTAGCCCCTCTCAGTCCTCCGAGGTGTTGAGCCGACTTGACAGTCCGCTCTGTCTTATTCCGTAATAGCGTCTCAGTATTGTCGGACAGGAGTGCCATGACTTGGATTGACAATGACAGTGTCTGATCATTGCGATCGATCACCCTCGCGATCGTGATCACCGGAACGGATAGTAGTCGAGCTGCTAGGAGTAGTACTACGACTGGGCGATGGATTGTCTACAAGAGGTCTCTCATTAACTTATGTGTCGTGAAAGCCGTTCATTCTAGGCCGCTTCGAATGCTGATCTTCGAGGTTTGGGGTGTCCGCGCCGTCTTGGGTGGACAACTCATACCCGGTGAAGACGCCTTCGAGAACTGTTCGGCTGACAGCAGCCCTTAGTTCTTCATCTGGGTCTGTTCCTTCTGCTTCTGCACGTTGCATGATGTCACTGACGGACTGGATCAAATTAGACGTCAAAGTTTCTGATGCGGCGTTTTGGGAATGCTGGGACAGCCGAGGCTCAGCAGACGTGGCGCTGCCCAGACGAGCCGAGGGGTCTAATCGTGAGCGCAAAAAGGCAGCGACCTGGGGAAAATCCTCCTCGAGGTGCTCGATTGGCTTTGGAACGATGATGAGCGCGAGAAGGGAGGGATTGCGCGGAGAACGCACTGATACGCCTGCGCCATTACGCCGGTCGATGACAGCACCGTGATCGATAAGCCATTGCGCAGTGTCGATGTTTTCGACGGTGTATAGTGGCGTGTCACCATCTTCATCAGTAATATTTACGTCACCGCCTGGAGGGCGGATCGTTGAGAGGAAGTCATCTGGGGGCAATCCTGGGTGATTACCTTGTTGGACGAGATAAGCCAAGACGTCGAGCTGGGCATACGACGCCGCTGCATGCATGGGTGTGTAAGTGAAGGAGTCCGGAGCGTTTGGAGAAATTGCTAGTCTCTGGTTCAGATTGGATGACGGGAGAGGACGAAGAGGGACGTGCACTGTTGCTCGACGAGCTCCTATGAAGAATGTGAGAGGATGGCTGGGTGTAGGAGGAGGACGGACCTGGATGCGAGCCAAGTCGCCATCTGCTGCTGCGATCCAGATGTTCTTCTCGTCAGTCATAGTTTAATGGATCCAGTGCGATCGCGATTATCTTGCGAAAATGGAGAAGCTACCGGAAAAGGAAATTTGGGCGAAAATGGAGTGGATGCCGTCAGAGAGGATGACGAAAGGGAAAGGGTCGATGGCGAGGAGGATCTGCCTGGCCAGCTGGAGGCAGTTCAGCTTACCCAACGTTTCCCCCTCCTCGGTTGCGCGCGACGGCGGGGGGGGGGGGAGAGGCGCCATCGCCGCGGTGGATCATCCAGCTGCAGGAAATAAAATGAGTAAAATGACTGTCATGAGGATCTCAAACCCGGATCTCAATTGATCGGGGCACCTCTCTCGCTCGGCACCGTCGCCGTCGTCCTCCAGGTCGAGAGGAGCACATGGACCACGTCGAGCTGGGGTGCTCAATTGGCTGATAAGATGAGTTTCTCGAAAGGTGCTGCGACGCTGGTGGCTATAATATTCGCAAAATTATTCAGCGGAAATATTTTAACCAGACTGTTGGAGTGTGGACCAACTCAGACTCCAACACCCCGCCAGTCCCAGTCCCAGTCCTGCTTGCAGTCGTATCATCGCCACTCGAACGCGACCCTCTCTCCGTTCTGCACAACCTCATCCCCGCGCCCTCATCCTGTCCCTATTGATCGGTTCAATAGCTCGATCCCCGTACTTTCATTCTCCGTTCGAGTTCTCTCTTCCTCGCCGTGCTGTACAATACCGTATACTATTATTGGTCGTCACCTTCCATCATCTGCCACTCATGAGCTTCCTCGTGCCATCCCAACGAGGCGTGGCACAACAAACACTCCCTGACGAGCAGCCCGTACATAACCAAACAGCCAGATCGCACTTACCCCTTTCCTCCTTCTCAGGTTACCCTCACCAGGACATGCCGACCCCTTCCGCCCCATCCATGCCCACCCCCTTTACCGCTGATCCTACGGTCCACAATCTACCAAAAATTGGCGAAACTCGCTGCTGTGAGTCATTCAACTTGTGTGGCATTTTCATATCCAGCTTGCTGCATTATCCCCCGGTCGGACCTCCGATCATCTCGTTTTCGCAACGTTCCACTCTCTCGGGCGCATTTGTACTAATCCTCCTCTAACTTTTAGACTGGTCCTTGTTATCGTCCGATTTGCAGTTCATCTACCTCGACCCTGTCCTCGCAAGCCATCTCGAAGATCAGGCCGAGCTCCTCATTGGAAAGTCCCTCCTCAACTTTGTCCACCCAGAGGAGCAAGCATCCGCCAGAGCCGACTTGACCGAGGCTCTCGAACAAAGGACAATGCATGGCACTGTCACGAGGTCCGTCTTTGCCCTTTACAGGTCCACCCTATCCCTAACCCTTTCACCAGGGTCAGGTACTGCCGCCTTTCGAGGGTTCGCCGTTTCCTTGGCTATACTGGCCCTCTTCCACAGTGGAGCGATGCGGACAAGATCGCATTGGACAACCACTACATGGCCGTCGACATCGTAATCAGCTGGGCCGCTGAAGGCCTCGTCTTGTGTTTCATCCATGCCGTGGTCGACCTTGGACCAGCGGACAATGACGAACAGCGCAAGACGCCGTGGACGAATTGGTGTGGCACGCCTGCAATGAGTCCAGAGCAGCTCTCGCTCCTCGACCACAGACTCCACTGCTATTGCCCACAGCCTGGCGTGCTCACCCGAGTCTTTCAGATTCTGTCCAACTCCAGTGCCCAAGACTACAAAGTCTTGTTCAGCTGGCCGCCCGACTCCAGCCACGAGTATTCCAATAAACCCTCCGCCAGAGAGTTCGCCAAGCGTGCGTCGGCCGTGCAAACATCCACGCACGACAGTAGCGCCAAAACTAGTTGTACAAGAAGATGGAGGATCGTTGGCACGATGCCAACGGTTGTGGGTGAAGTAGAGAGCGTTTTCATACCTCATGGTTCGTGGTTTGTTTGACGTCATGACATGCGTTTCTTACACCCATTAGGCACAATCATGTTTGCCTGTCATACCATCCAGAATGGTCTCCGCAATAGTACTGGAACGTCTGCTCATCCGTCGTATGCAAATCGGGCCCAGGACAGTTATGCACCACACCACACTCAGCACCCATATGACGTTTCACCAAGTTCCTATACGCTGCCTCCGGTTAATGCGCCGTCGCCGTCTTACAGTCTCGTCAGCTCTTTACCGTCTTATTCGTCTCCGTCGTGGTCCAATCACCCTGACTCATCTTCATTCCTAAATTATAACCGGTGGCCGCAAAGCAGCAGCCCGACACACACGCTGAGCGCTCTCCCTACTTCGTGTTCATTGCGTGAAACACCATATGGAACACAACCTTCCAACAGGCCGTCGGAATCACCGAATTATGGAGATACACGAGGCCCCCAACACGGTTACCAACCTACACCGAGTCCGGACGTGGATTACGCCGATGGGCACCGCCCTGACAATATCGGTTTGTCTATTTCCTCTCCGGATGTCGTACCTCCTCCACGGCACCGCGTAAGTCCAGGTTCTACGCGGGAGCCGGTCAGCGGTAGAAATAGCAACCGGCCTGTTGGAATCGTGCGATGCACGAGCTGCAAGGTGACATCCAGCCCGGAATGGAGAAAAGGTCCGAGCGGCAAAAAGGAGCTTTGTAACGCGTTCGTAATATTTCTCATTTTTTGTGTCACGAACTGCCCCCTCACATGTGTTGTGGCTTAGTTGTGGTCTCCGTTATGCTCGCTCTCGTGCGAAAAAGGAGGGACACGTGGCGACGACTCAACGCCGAAAGAAGGAAAAGGCAAGTGCGATGGCAGTCAAGGAAGAGGGAAACCCTAGTCAATCATCGCCGATTGCCATTGCTGGTTCTGGAACCAGGGGCAGCACGTTTGAGAGTACTTCATTCGCTTCGACTTCGTCGGTCGGTTCAGCGTCTGGCAGCGACGTGTACTCTCAGCATAGCCCTGCCGCCCCTGAGCCTTCACCTTCACCACCGTCAAGTGGACTGAACTTTGTACATTATTCACATCCTCCTCCACCCCCACCACCTCATGGAATGCGAAACGAGGGACGGATTCAGTACCATCCCGGTACCAGCCCCTTCCATCCGACGCCATCTCCGTTGTCGAATCAGCCATCGCAGCGTGCTTTCCGAGGACCTGACGAATCTCCTATGTCGTCCTCTCGATTGGCACCCTATTCATATGTAACCACGCCGACCATGACATCGGGAGGAAATTCCATCGCTGCACTATCGTCTTTTGAGCGAGAGAAAGCGGATGAACGGCACATGCCCACGACGTCTTCGGCGAATAAAAAGTATGAGAGATACGCGATGCAGCGTGGAGCGTAACGTTGTGTGTGTCGACTTTTTTTTATTTCCTCCGATTCTTATCATTTCATTTTCTCCATCACGGACAACAGCCTTTGACTTGTTTGTGTTACCATTCACGCGATTTGGAGTGTCTGTCTCTGTTTGGCTTGTATTGCATTGCATCATGTGCACGATGATCCAGGCTTGTAACGATGTCTGTCTCCATATTATTTATTCGCCGTCTCAGTCATTTTATTTATGTTTTCTTCCTCTTGTCTTTTCCGCCTTGTTCTCCATAACGAACGGACCCTTTTTTTTCACGATAGCACGATATGCACATTATGCTCAGCATAGTCTATTCTAGTTGAGAGTCTAATTAACCCCGCAATGTTGTCGGTCGATTTAGAATTGATTGTTCTGGGCACGAAAACGTGACTCGTTGACGACGGATCTGAGACACATTCAATTGATTATCGTTAGCAAATCGCTAGCCTAGGGGTTTACAGAATCCAGGTGACGTCAACGCTATTGAGACCCTGCTTAGATCCCAGGATGTCGGTCCGAGTCGCTGACTCACTGATACTTGGGCGAGTTCTCAACGAGCTTCGTTTATTTTACTGACTTGCGTTGTTACAGTATGAGTGATTTTCTTTACAGATCACATTCCAGGATTCGCAGCTTGGGCAAAACGCTGATCCAGTGGCAGTCCAGCTCACTCGATGACACATCCCTCGTTCGCGTTGTCTGTCATCTTCAAGCACCATTTAAACACAGAGTCTGGGTGAGTCAGACGAACGGTTGAAGCTCGCACGTCACTCAAACACA
>JBBPQU010000624.1:0-16982 GCA_038092655.1 Boletus sensibilis | reverse complement strand
GGCCTTCCAAGCTCGATCAAAAAGTCTGTATGTTAGCAGTGGGCATGAAAGTCACCATGACTTTCAATATCGAAACGGATTGGACTTCGATTTATGTAGCAATAAACTCGCACGGGGAAAAAAACGCGACCACACAGCCACAATTCTCCCCCCCAGTGACAAGGTAAGTAACAAGAACTAGCGCGCAGTGGTCTGAATGTAGCAGGGTTAACGTTAAACAGTCTTCTTATACCGACCCTCTCCTCCAAATCCTCTCTCTCTCTTTTTCTCGCTATTCTCTTCGAATGCGTCTCTCGTCGCTCTTTACTTGCCCCATCCCGCTCCCTGCCCTCCTCCTCGCCGCCCTCCTCCTCGTGCCCTCCGCCTTTGCACAGGATCACACCACAGAGCAGGACGAGGCCCAAATAAACAGTGCGTCTTTCCTCCGCTTTTCGTCCCTACTCTGACCCGTCCCCCCTCTACTCCTCCCCGCCGCGCTTACGTACTCCCCCTCATCGCCACAGGTACAACACAATGTACCCCCTACTACTACGCTCCTGTCGGCCAAGCCGTCGCCGCCGGTAAATTCCCCCCCATCAACAATAAGCACAGATTGTCTGATTTTGAAACACTTGCGGCGATAACGTCTCTGTACTGTACTGATAAAACGACTCAGTTTGCGTTGCCCCTTTCATTGACCTCTCTTCCTTCTCGAATCACACACGCACACACGCACACATACCTAGACCTGCAACGACGATGGAAACGATCGATCTCAAGCAACAACGACGACGGAAATTCGAGAGGGTGTTTGTACGATTGAGGGATGAGCTGATGGATCATTTGAAGGGGGAAAATATGCCGACCGAGGCTGTCGAGTGGTATCGTCGCGTGCGTCTCTTTTTTTCCCCCGAAGGTCCCGGTCGATGCGATGTCGGAGGGGAAACAGAACCTCAACTTCAACGTCCCAGGTGGAAAACTTAACCGCGGAATGAGCGTCGTTGATTCGGTGGAGATCTTGAAAGGGAGAGTGTTGACGGACGACGAGTATTTCAAGGCGGCGTTGTTGGGGTGGTGTATCGAGTTGGTGCGTTCGCTCGTCTCTCCCCTTGCTCACCCGATAGCTCATTTCATCCCCTCGCCCAAACACAGTTGCAAGCCTTTTTCCTCGTCTCGGACGACATGATGGACCACTCGATCACTCGCCGTGGACAGCCGTGTTGGTACCGCGTCGAAAGCGTGGGCAACATCGCGATCAACGATTCCTTCATGCTCGAAGGGGCGATCTATCACTTACTCAAGAAACATTTCCGATCCGAGCCGTACTACGTCCATCTGCTCGAGTTGTTTCACGACGTGCGTTTTATTTTTATTTTTTCAGTGTTTCCGGAATTTTGCATGTAATGACAAGAGAGGTGTAGACGACGTTTCAGACGGAGATGGGTCAATTGGTCGATCTGCTCACGGCCCCGGAGGATCACGTTGATTTGAGTAAATTCTCGCTTACAAAGTTCGTACTCTCCCCTCCCCTCCCGCGCGCGCGCATACTCACATTCTATTTCGCTCTCCCCCAAAACAGACACGCGTTCATCGTACAATACAAGACGGCATACTACAGCTTTTACCTCTCTGTCGCACTTGCGATGCGCGTCTGCGACGTGCCAGAATCATACGAGACAAACGGTCAAACGGTCCGCCCGTACGAGCTCGCGCTGTCGATCCTGCTCCCGCTCGGAGAGTACTTTCAGATCCAGGACGACTTTTTGGACTATGCGGGGACGCCGGAGCAGATTGGCAAGATCGGGACGGACATCGTGGATAACAAGTGTTCGTGGTGTGTCAACGTCGCGTTGGCGTTGGCGACGCCGGAGCAGCGGTCGGTGTTGGAGGAGAACTATGGGCGGAAGGATGGGGTGAAGGAGGCGAGGGTGAAGGAGGTGTACGAGGCGGTGGAGTTGAGGGAGCAGTATCGGGTGTATGAGGAGAGCGCAAAGGTGCGGATCGAGGGGTTGATTGAAGGGGTGCCGGAGCCCGAGGGGAATCCGGAAGGGGGGGTGTTGAAGAGGGAGGTGTTTACCGCGTTTTTGAACAAGATTTACAAGCGTACCAAGTAGAGGAGATGACGTGTTTAATAGAATTGGTTTTGGTAAAAGAGGTGTATGATACAGGAATACGAGTACATGCTACAAGTGAGTACGAGTCCGTCGTGTATGTACAGCAACGAGCGTGTTGTGAGGGCAGCTGGGTTATATGGCAGAGCTGGCCTCGTGGCCTAGCACGGCGAGCGGTGTGCGTCATGTTTTGCCTTGCGGGCGGCGCGTTCCTCGGCTTCGGTGATGTCGTTGTAGACCTGTGAGAGGTCGACCCAGAGGGCGGGGGGGTCGTCGTCGTCGGGGGAGGGGATGAAGCGGCAGGGTCCAGACTTATTCAAAGGTACTCTCCGAGAGAACATCGAATCCGTAACCCGTTGGTGAGCGCTTGAGCATCAAGGTGCGGATATTTGGGTCACGCTCGAGTACGTGTGTATCTACTCCTATGTCCGTCCGTTGTTTTGGTCTGACGACCTCCTGCGTCGATGCCATCGTTGTTTAAGCTAATTTGAAGTCTCACAAACTCACCCCTCACAGCGCGCTCGGAGTCGTTGCCCATCCGAGCCTCAAACAAGTTTCTCACGCTCGCATCAGCCTTGCGGTACACCCCCTGGGTGTCGACATACTGTGCTCTTCACATAGCGACACCCAAACACGCGCTCAAACGCGGGTTTGTTCTGATGGGAGACTGCGCCACCATCGCATCCATTGCGCGGAAGCCAGCCGCGATCTCGGACACGGTGTAGTCATTGGGCCACAGATTGAGGGGCTAGGGAAAGGAGGTGCGTGTGGCGGTGTTGGACGTGTTGGGATTTTACAGCGGGGTTGGGGGTATATCACAGGGGACTGCAGGTTCATGTGGGCCCATGGAACTGGCGTTGACGGGCGTCGTCATTTCGCTCGTTTCGGCTCCATTTCAAGTAGGCGGGTGTGTGTTGAATGGGGGACTCGCGAGTGGAGGGGCATAGAGTATCGTCTGGGTGAGGAGCATGTAGCTCATCGGGGTGGGATATAGACATGGGCAGGACAGCTTTCGGAAAAGTAGAACCGTTTGGCGGGGAGCACCTCGACGCTGTCCCCAAGCGCCCGCTTGAGCTTTCCGGCGGACGTGGGCGAGGCGCGGGTGCGCGGCGGCGAGGAGGCTCTTTCAGTGCGTATATCAAGAAACGCTACTCAGACTCGATCGTGCGGACGATGGTGATCAGGTGTTGTTCCCAGTGTCCCGTCACATTGTTGTAGGCTTCGCCTTGTTCCGACGGCGAGTTCAATCACTCAACCAGTTACAAATGCTTCACATGACCCAGCGTGTTCCGAATTGGCAACTTGGTTGTGCAACCTGGAGGTGGCCTCCCACGTTCTCCGGCGGAATCTCGGACCGGATCCTTTCAAGTTGCTCCCGTTTCCAAGTTCGAGCCTCCCAGTATACCGGTACTTCAGCTGCCATCCATCATGGGAGTTTGTAGTACCCTGTTATCATTCCGACTGTGTTCGGTTCCTGGTTTCTAGCCGGTTAAAAAGCCCGAACACCACGACAGGATATCAGAGTGATGTGTACCCTGTTATCATTCCGAAGTTGTTCGGTACCAATAGTCTAGCAAACAAAAAACACCGAACACTCATTGCCTCCGTCCCTTGTGTTTAATCACAAAGACCTCAGAGACTCTAGAAAATATACAAAAAAAATTATCTCGCAGGTGATATATAAGCCTGCTCCAACCTAGCTCTTTCCCGTACCACATTTCCCGCTCTTGATGTGCCTCCTCAGATGGCTGGCCATGAAGGCCTTTCGGCACCTAGTACACACCTCAACCAATCCTTCTGCATCTATCTTGTCAATGCTCAAGCCATTTGCAAGTGCGTGAAGGAGATCACACTCTCCATACATGAGAGCGGGCATTGTGGGTGATTGACCGTTCAAATGACACGTCCAGAATTGGCAAGTTAGCCCCTGGGTACAATGCGGAAGGAGACCCAAGGTAGCCTGCAAAAAAAGGGACCGTTTGTGCAAGTCCACCGTGCACATTTGTGACTGTTCGGTGGAAGTCAGCAGTAACCTCAGCCACGTCTGGGACTCCATGTTCTACAAGCCATGAGTGCAATAGATGATTGATGATTGGAGCACTTACCAACAGTCTGAAATGCTTCGTACTCAGATAAGTACTGCGCCATATGACGAGTTTCATTCAGATTGACTGCAACCATGACAAACAAGTGAGTTCGAGATCTCTCTGATTGCTTATAACTTACGTCGAAATCCGCATTGGCTGCGGTAGTGATGGCAACGGACTTCCGCACTGTGTGCCACTGCACCATTTACGATGGTGACAAAGCGTGCTGGGACAGGATCATCTGATTCAAAGCCACAAAAACATTCCCAAAAAACACCATGCCATTGGAGGAACGCATGTACTTGTGAGGTGACAATCCGTTTTCCAAAGCATGTGGGACTGTGATTCGAGTTGTGAGTACACATCCTGAGCAAGAAGATAGATGTACTATGCAACCTGAACAAGTTGCTTCACCTCACGGGAGTACACAACAAGTTCTGTGCTACTGCGTTGGTAACCCTTGCAAAAGGTAAAGAGATCATTTGTCTGAGTCATCGGCATGATAAAGAGGCACGAAGGGACAGCATGAGTAACGTGGAATGGAGGGTAACGGATGGCGATAACATGCACATATTTATATCGAGGTTGGTGTCATCGGCTGGGTGCCCAAACATACTGGTGAACACGGGGACTTAGTTGCGAGAGTGACATGGAAGAAAGAAAAACCGTACCACTTTTTTTTGATAGGATAGATCGTACAATGACAAGATGGTGGGACAGTGTCTACTCCTCCGATTGGTTTAGCGGAATTGCAGTGCGTTTGGAACCTTCGGGTTGGTCAACGGGGACTCAACTGAGCCCTCACGATGACGAGATGGCGGGATTCGTTTGATTGGCTCAGCGGAGGCACCATCCATTTGAGACATCGGGTTGACCAATGGGGACTTGGCTGAGGGTGGCGAGAGGCGAGAAAATGTTGGTTTGGCCAACGGGGACTCAGCAAAGCCTCGTGATGACGAGACGGCAGGACTCGTTTGATTGGCCCGGCGGAGGCACCATCCATTTGAGCCACTGGGTTGACCAATGGAGGACTTGGCCAAGGGTGGCGAGTGGCGAGAAAAAGGGACATGGCAAGACGGTGGTGCCCACTAAGTGCACGGACCATTGAGTTAGTGCTCAGGAAAGCAACAGCAAAAAAAATTGTACCACTTTTTTCTTGTACTTGCGTTCCGTTGGGGTGGAATTAGGGGAGAACAGAGTCTTGGGACGATGTTGGCAAGAACTGGAGAGCAGCAATTGGTTGGTGTGCGTGATGAAGACGCGTCGGAAATTCCCGGGGAGTTGTGTCCTACCAAATTAGGTAGTGGAGGTGACAGCGCAATAGCAAGTTCAACATCGAACATCGATAACAGTATCATTCAGCGTACGGTATATAAAACAACCATCGCAATGTTGCTGGCCACATCGTCATCCCCCCATGGACCTCTCCCAGTGCCAGGTGTCCCTCATCCAGCATGTGCAGCAGATCCTCCACGATGCCAGAGTCCCTGTTGAGGTGCTTACCCCGTCATCTTCGACGCCATCCTCGCGCACTTCCACTCCAATTTCGCGGCCTACAACCCCCAGCTTGCTCACTCCTTGCCCTGCCGTCGCATCGTCATTGTACATACCAGCGCCTGCACGTCAGTACACCCCCGGTGAGATTGCACAGTCGCACCATCGGATCAACCGCCGTTCTAGTGCAAGCTCCTGGATCGAGCATCCGATGAATGCGATTGTTGAATATCCTCAAACTGGCGAGAGGGTGGATGAGGCAGTTGCTCATTTCTTTCCTATTGACCCTTACGACTTTGTTCATCCGAGGTCATCATTCCAGTACTCCCTCGGTGATGCCCACGGCGGTCGCAAAGGTGTCTGGTGCTACTTACTCCGTGACGCATCTGGTAGACCTATCCGGTGCGATGTTTACAAGGCATCTTGTACATTTTTGATGTTATTTTCGTCTCACCATGCTAATTATCATTCGGAACAGACAAAGGCATCAAATTTTGTTCTGCGCATGAGCCACGTCATCTCGACAGTGGTGTGCACTGGTATACGAACCGGAGTCGTGTCCATGACACGCTCTCCTCATCCCTGTTCCTGACCGCCCAAGCTGCCGGCAAGGAGGTCTTCATGAAGACCCTTGCTTTTTTCTGTGCACTCGAAAGGCACAGATGCGCATTTGAGGATGTGCAGGACTTTCATACTGTCACTCATGGCAGTGAATCCGATGTAGACTCAGATGATGACAATGTGACGGCGTCAGTGGAAAGTCAGCTGACTGCCGCCTACCGCCGTAAAGTCACGAACTGACGTGCAATGGCTGGGTCCCAGTGTCCTGGCCGACTTGTGATGCGGCGAGATCGATTTAATCAGTCATTTATCCAGTATGTATTTCGTGTTGTCCGATATGCAAGCTCATGTATCTATCTGTAGGTGCGAATATCGATCACAGACTGATCATGCTCATTTGATCCTACGAAACTTGCAAGAGTTCAACCTTGGCTACCTCAAGGCATTATTAACGAAGGACATGGCTATGATTGCAATCTATGAAGGTCAAGCAAAGACTGGAGAATATGGTCCACTTGTGCCATGTAGATTTACCACCTCTGTATACGAGCACAGGCAAAATTGCCGTACGTACTAGGAGTATATTTCCCTTGCTGTTTTATTCTAATCCTTGTGTTTATAGCTCATTGGCATTGTTTTCCCGATGGAGTACTCGCACAGGGAGAGTTACTTAGGTTGGAGCAGAAATGCTCCTCGACTTTTGACATCTACGTTCCACAAGATCTTTTTGAGTGTCCAAAAGTAGTAGTCATATGTTGGGGCCCACATTCTCATCCACCACCTGCTCCCGTTAAAACCCCACCTCCACTCGCTCATATATTTCACAGCTTACTTACCAATCTTAGCTGGCATCTCGCTGATGCAACACCACGGCGCATACTTCTCGACTCCGGATTTGTACATGGCCTACGACAGGTGAAACGCTCTCCTTTACTTCCTCGTCATCTCCCGCCAATTCCCCTACGTTTCCCGTAGGAAGGGGGTAGTCTTTACTATCCAAAGCTTTTGCACCAACATGTGCTTAAACTGTAGAACTAGGTGCGAGACCTGGTACGAGACCAATAAGTCTTTAAACTGTCGATTAGGTGAGAAGCCTCTCCGAGACCTTAGTACGTCTGTTAAACTACTGTAATTCCGCCTCGAGTCCCCCTTCTAGTATGCCGGTTACGCTGCTATTAGATACTCGATCCTCAGTCCCTCTGTT
This sequence comes from Boletus sensibilis, assembly GCA_038092655.1. Taxonomy (NCBI): domain Eukaryota; kingdom Fungi; phylum Basidiomycota; class Agaricomycetes; order Boletales; family Boletaceae; genus Boletus; species Boletus sensibilis. The sequence continues at coordinate 9,546 of JBBPQU010000624.1, read as the reverse complement.
CGATATGCTACTACGCTGTCACTAGATACTGTTCACCTTGTAGTATTCGCGTTTGCGCTCTGCTACTCGTACCCCTTTCCTGTCTCACGGTCCATTGGTGGATCCTTATTGCGTTGCAGCTGCTATGCGCTGGCGTAGTAACCCGTTGTCTCCTTTGATCCGCCTATCGGATCTACCCGTTGTGTTATCTATAGAACTGGTGACCGGATCTCAGTATTTACGTTCGGATCTTGATCGCGGCCACTTTGCCCGGATCTCGGCATCCTTGTAGATCTTGATCGTTCATCTAGTTTCTTCTTTGATTTTGGACCTTGTATCATATGATCGGATCTTGATCTCAGATCTCGAAGCCCATCTCGATCGTCTAGTTTATAGTAGTCTCCATTGCACTTGCGTCTTCCGCATGTTGGACAATTCTTCACTTCATTCACGACGTTCCCCTTTACCCATCGTGTACAGCCTTTACCGGCCCTTTACCTCATTTGCTTACGTCGTTTCCTTCCAGCGTGTTCTATGATATTCCATACCGGCCCTAAACCGGTTCGTAGTCAGTATATATAGTCGTAGTCGTATCACTTGTACGTCTTTACACTTGAAATTCCCTTTTACTTGCCGCAATCCTTTGGGAGTTGTGTTTGTGAGTCATCGTTAGGGCTTTGTTATAAGTGACCGATATTTGGTCATTACACTATGTGTCCAAAAATGGACATGTTGTGGACATTTTTGGAATTGCTGGCAGTGTGCAAGAACAGGTGGAGAAGCGATTATATAAGTGTCAAATGCGGCACAAAAAACATATGATGAAAGTAGAAAAACATGTTGGGAAGGGAGAGAATGAGAAAAGTAATGTAGCTGTGCTCAAACTTCATTTTCAAGGACCGACAATTGTCGAGGATTGAAGTTCCACATGTTTCTCGGCAGTTGTTGAGAAAATGAACCTTCATTATTACAATACTGCCTGCATGGAAGTTATGAAGGTCTTTGCCTTTGCCTTGTAAGTATGATATAAACTGCTGGTACCTTGCCAGGCCATAATGTTTTATAGATACATTATCTGTGGACTGTAATCACAGGAATTAAGGTGATCCATTTTTTACTGTAGTCTTCACACACAGGTCAGGATATATCCTCAGGATACCTGGTGACATCAATAGGAGAATCACTACAAGAAGCCAATTACTCAACTAGTATTACTCAATAGGCACAGAATATTTTGAAGGTGATTATATAAGTGGCTGTGAAGCGGTGACATCATCAGAGGCATCACTAAAAGAAGCCACTATTTCTGCCCCATGTCCACATTAGATAATATGTTTTCTATGTTCTCATATGTTTTCCATCTCTTCCACAGTCTTCCCCCTGCATTCCACATGGTCTGGGTGTAAATATATGGTGTATATACTGTAATCCCTGGACCTAGTGGTCCAGGTTTTACATTGCAAATTGTGTGAGGCTTGATTGGTTGTAGGGGCTCTTGTCTTTTTTGACTACAAGGATGAGTAAGCAGGCTGTTTGATGATTAAATAAGCAGCTTGCATCTGAATCATGCATGTCACTCCTCACATGAACACTGATACTAGCACTGAACCTGATCATGCTTGTGCATATCAAAAGATCATTGCAAGAAATCTGGGTCCAGGGGTGCCTGGAGGGCCATGGAATTACACTGTTCTCACTGCTTATATCATGCCCAGAACAGCCCAATAAGGCAAATATCTATATAGGGGATAAAAACAAAAACATATTTGCTTTTTTGACATACTTGTAATATGAGCTTGAAAAGTATATGCCCAGCCTCCCTTTATATATATCTAGAACATATCAAGAGCCCAAGTAACTGGGATAAAAACTGGTAATGTTATAGCATATTCTCCTCCTACCCCCCCTTTTGGTCCCAGGAACCTGTCTCATGGGTTGGCTGGCTTCAGTAAGGTATGGGGATCCATTTGGCATGTATATCCCTCAATTTGACTGCCTCTTCCCCTCTCCAAGACTCTTTGAACTCTCTCTGAACGCTTTTTTCACTCTTTGAATGATAGGGATGTAGAAATTGATCTATGATATATATGGAACTGGTGACTATCTAGGCTTGTAGTATACATTGTAGGGTATGGTCCCCCATCCTCCTGACCTTATCTAGTGAGCATTGAAGCTGGATTGAGTGGATTGAACATATTTAAAGCATGGAAAACATGTTTGAAACTTAGGAGACTTTGCAAAACAAATAAAAAACACAACATTGTGGCTTCCACAAAATATATAGCAGTATTCTGAGTGATAGAATGGATATATATATGCCCTAGAAGCATACATTTACCTAGCCATTGTCACATATATCCTAGAATGTATTGTTCCTGCATAAATCTCCTACACAACCTATAGCTTTGTTTGAGTTGGTGCTCAAGTTCAACTGTAGTATTACCAATAGTACTTATGTACATTTTCGCATTTTTGATATTCAAGTGCTGCTAAATGAATCTTCTAATGCTCAACATGTGCAGCTATGGTGTAAGATTTATTGCAGAATTTATGGTAGTGAATAATTACTGGGTCATTTTGCACAACACAACATCATAGTGGCACCGGCTAACACTATGCCAAAAGCCTTTTGCAATATGTTATGTCCTCATATGCTTGCAATTCTGAGTCATCGCTTTCCTGTCTTGCAATGTGGTGTCCTTCAAGATCCACATGCTGTGCCTGCTACTCCTGCCATACTCTTGTCTGATCTGTACTTCTTGCAATACATCTGTGAAAATGGAGAAGTCTACATTGCATTGGTAGCTGCTATCAGCTTTCCCCTTCTACTTGATACAATGTAGTAACTAGTTACATAAGGTTATACAACCATAGTGCAATGTAGATGAGGTAGCCAGGACAATACATGGCTATATAGTCCAAGTAGTATATATAGACAATATAGCCAGGATATTTGATACATTATTCCCTCACCCTTAGATCCCTCTTGATAAAAAATCCTCCATAACCAAGGAGGTTGGATAGAGTCCTCACAGCAAAGCCATCAGTAATAGGCAGGGAATCCATAATTCACTAGAACCTTAAAGTTTGTGCTAATACTTCAAATTCCATCCTACCATAACATAGGGCCTGAGGCCCAGCCAAACACATCACTATGCAGAGTACTAACTCTCAGTTCCAACAAACCACATCGTGCTTATTGATTGCTTGATCACATTTCTGCAGGGCTTTAATACAGTAACTGTGTGTACTTGAATTTCTCTGATGAACAGCAGAGTGATTGTTATTTAGGAAAGATATACACTGCAGTTCTGGTGCTTATGATACAGGAGCTCATGATATGCACATTGAAGTGACAAAAGCTTGTGGCTTTTCACAATATATGTACATATCTAGTATAGGGCTATGATCTGTACATTGTGACAGCAAACCAGTGTTGTTTTCTTATCATAACAATACTCTTGGTATTTGTTTACCAGTCTTGCATTTCTAGCCTGCATATTGTCTTGTCATATAACATCCAATTCAAAGTTGACAATGCCCTTGTATTCTAGGGGGGGGGGAAACTCCAAATTCTACAAGTCATGACATTTAGCATATGCTATAAGATCACATTAGTATATGAGAAGTTATGTTACTTTATAACCTACACAAAGGATGGTGCAAAATTGCATCCATAACAAGTTTCACTTTGTCCTCTCTGCCATTGGCAGCAGAATATTTGACAAAGAGCCCATCCAGTGTCTTGGATACCTGAGCAGCTATCCCAGATGCTATATACTTCTGTACTGCCAAGAAGAAGAAATCTTCAGAATTGTTTTGGGCAAGAGTAAAGGAGCATTGAAGAAGTAGTATAAGTTCTATTCAGGATAATATAAAAGTTATCAAAATCCTGAATTAATCAACTTACCAATGCCATTTTGAAGAACCTCTTTCCATGTATTGGCTGTCTTCTCAGTCTAAAATGCATGAAGAGTTAGTATAATAAATATATTTCCATGAATGTACATGCCATGGATATTGCCTCTGTTGTTTGAAAGGAAACCTAAAAAAATTATCTTAGCAAATACATAGTATGATCAGATTGTAAAAGATTTACTGGGTGGGACTGAGGCTTGGTGACAATCTGGATTACATTAGTTGTAATATATAGACCTTGAAGGTAAAAACTGACTGTCTATGCAAATTATGAATAGAAATATTGAAGCTATCACATAAATATCTTACTTTCTGGATATTAACAAAGCATAAATCTAAATAACACAAAAATGTTGCATGACAGAATAAACTTACATCCTATAGGAATATCAATTTATAACTGCATGATTGTTGAAGTAGCAGGATAATACTCACCAGCTAAGCATACCAAAATGTAGGAAATGGTAGAGTTAGTATGCCAGATTTAACACTATGAAACAACAAGTTTAATAAGGAGAATGCAGATTTGCACTGGATATTAGGTCACATACATTCTATTTGGAAGGAAGCATTAGGGATAGGCATGTGTATATTAGTGGTGCACATTGTCAAAGAGCATCAAATTATTCACTGTCTGTGAAAAGGAAAGTTAGTCTTAACTTAAATTTGCATTCACAGTGTAATTTCCAATTAGATCACTTACTTCCTATCAATTAAAACAGAAGTAAAAAATGAACATGTATTGATCAGCAACCAGCACTTTCTCATGCATACAAAAGCACTTACAAACCATTAGTGGAACAGTCATGAGAGCAGAAAGGATGGAAAGGAATCATTAGTAGTATTCTCTTCTCAAATCAGAATCAAAGCACTTACTTCCTATTAGTAGGAGAACAGCAAGAGGCATGGTCATCAGTAGCATTTTTATTTCAAATCTATATCAGAACACCTACAGACTATCAATTGGAGAGCAGCAGGAGGCATGGTGATTAGAAGCATTTTCATTTCAAATCCACATCAGACCACTTACAGCCTATCAATAAAACAGCAGTATAATACATGGTCATCAGTAGCATTCACATTTCAAACCACATCAAAAGACTTACAAGCTGTCAATGGAAAACCAGCAGGAGGGGTGTCATCAGCAGGATTCTCACTTCAAATCCATATAAGACCACATACTCTCTATCAATTGAAGAGCAGGAAAAGACATGCCCATCAGAAGGATTCTCATTTCAAATGTACATCAGACCACTTACAACCTATCAATGGGAGGAGGCATAGTCATCAGCAGCATTCTTATTTCAAATCCACATCAGACCACTGACAGGCTATCAATGGGAGAGCAGCAGGAGAGATTGTCATCAGCAGCATTCTCATTTCAAATTCACATCAGACTGCTTACTTCCTATCAATAGGTGGGCAGCAGGAGGGATGGTCATCAGCAGCATTTTTTATCTCAAATCCACATCAGACCACTTACAGGCTATTAACGGAAGAGCAGGAGGAGGTTTGGTCATCAGCAGCATTCTTATTTCAGATCCACATTAGACCACATACTCCCTATCAATGAGAGAGCAAGGGAAGGCATGTCCATCAGCAACATTCACATTTCAAATCCACATGAAACCACTTACAGCCTATCAATGGGAGGAGGCACAGTCAGCAGCATTTTTATTTCTGGTCTGCATCAGACCACTTACTTCCTATCAATGGGAGAGTAGCCAGAGGGATGGTCATCAGCAGCATTCTTATTTCAGATCCATATCAGATCACTTACAAGCTATCAATGGGAGAGCAGCAGAAAGCATGGTCATCAGCAACATTCTCATTTCAAATCCACATGAGACAGCTTACAGCCTATCAATGAGAAAACAGTAAGAGGGATCATCAGCAATAGCATTCTCATTTCAAATCTACATCAAACCACTTACAAACTATCAATGGAAGAGCAGGAAATGGCATGGTCATCAGCAGCATTCTTAATTCAGATACACATAAGACTACATACCTCCTATCAATGGGAAAGCAGCAGGAAGCATTCATCAGCAGCATTATCATTTCAAATTCACATCAGACCACTTACAGCCTATACATAGGAGAGCATCAGGGGCATGCTCATTAGCAGTATTCTCAATTTAAAACCACATCAAACCACTTACAAACTATCAACAAGAGAGCAGAAGGAATGGTCATCAGCATCATCCTTATTTTAAATCCATATTGCACCATTTACTTCCTATCAATATGAGAGTAGGAGGAGCGATTGTTATCAGCAGCATTTTAATTTCAGATCCACATCAAACCACTCACAAACTATCAATGGAAGAGCAGCAAGAGGCATGGTTAGCTGCAGTATTCTTATTTCAAATGCACATCAGACCACTTACTTCCTATCAATGGAGAAGCAGCAGGAGGCATGGTTATGAGCAACATTCTCCTTTCAAATCCACATTGAACCACTTACAAACTATTGATGGGATAGCAGCAGAAGGCTTGGTCATCAGCAGCATTCTTATTTCAAATGTACATCAGAACACTCACTTGCTATCAATGGGAGAGCAGCAGGAGGCATAGTCATCAGCAACATTTTTGTTTCAAATCCACAATGATCAGACCACTTACTCGCTTCTAACAGGAGAATCACAGGAGGTTTGTAATTAGCAATATTCTCACTTCAAATGTGCATCAGACCACTTACAGGCTACTATGGAAGAGTAGCAATAGGCAGGATCATCACAGCATTCTATCAGACCACTTACATTCTATCAATGGGACAACAGCAGGAGGATTACATAAGCAACATTCTTGTTTTAAATCCACATCAGACCACTTACAGGCTATCAATGGAAGAGCAGCAGACACCATGCTCATTAGCAAGATTCTTGATTTAGATCCACATCAGACCACTTACACTCTGTTAATGGAAGAGCAGCAGGAGGCAAGGTCATCAGCAGTATGCTCATTTCAAATGCACATCAGACCACTTACAGGCTATTATGGAAGAGAAGTAGTAGGCATTCTCATCACAGCATTCTCATTCCAAATCTACATTAGACCACTTACAGCCTATCAATGGAAGAGAAGCAGGAGGCATCAGCATTCTCATTTTAAAACCACATCAAACCACTTACTTGCTATCAATAGGAGAGCAGCAGCAGGCATTGTGATCAGAAATATTCTTCTTTCAAATCCACATCAAACCACTTACTCACTATCAATAGGAGAGCAGCAGAAGGTATGGTCATCAGCAGTATTCTCATTTCAAATCCACATCAGAGCACTTACTCCCTATCAATGGAACAGCAGCAGGAGGGATAGTCATCAGCAGCATTTTTATCTCAAATCCACATCAGACCACTTACACTCTATCAATGGGAGAGCAACAGGAAGCATGGTCATCAGCAACATTCTTGTCTTACATAAACCTACATCAGACCACTTACAGTCTATCAATGGAAGAAGAGTAGGAGGTAAGATCATTAGCAGTATTCTCATTTCAAATCCACATTAGATCATTTACTGCCTATCAATGGGAGAGCAGCAGGAGGCATGGTCATCAGCAGTATTCTCATTTCAAATTCTAATCAAACCACTCACAGCCTATCAATGGAAGAGCAGCAGAAGCCAGGTTCATCAGCAAGATTCTTGTTTCAAACTCACATCAGATCACTTACAACCTATCAATGGCACAAGAGGCAGGTTCATCAGTAGTATTCCAGTTTCATATTCACATTGGAACACTTATAAGCTATCAATGGAAAGCACACAACACAGGCCCATGATCAATACCCTGCCTCAAAATGCATACTTGATCACCTACAAACTATCATTGGTACAGCAATTGTTTAGATGAATGAAAAGGTTATTGTTAAGACCGTTCAACTCCAGAGTTAAGAATGAAGGATACGTGCTTGGCTTCACGTTATGTGGTGCGCCCTTACTAGAGTTCCATTGCCCGGTATTTGGCAGAGGAACGGAGTATCAGAGAAGAGGATCAGAGTAGAGCTGGTTAGGCTCAAGTTTGGTCGGAGGGTTTTCAGAGGAGAGTTGAGGACTCGGACAGAGTTAGGAGTTGGTGTATAAGTTGATATTCGAACTGGAGAATACATGTGCTCATAAGGAGATTTATATACAGAGTACGGAGACGGATTAGTAACAGAGGTCGTAAGTAAAATGGAGTCAGATGTAAGTATGCCAGAGCAGTGCTCCTAAGCGAAACACAGGATCAGAAGTATCTACAGAGCAGAACTAGTACTTATATAGTAAGTAGGAATGGAGAGTGACGAGAATGAAACATAACTACAAGTCCGGAAGTCCAGAGGTAAGGAATAGGGAGAAATACTCCGGAGTTCATACTTAAGATGACGGAGTTGTGTCTCAAAGCTCGGAGTTGGATTTTGGGAAATACAGGATATGACAGTTATCCATAATATCCTATTTTTATTCACACACCACTTACTTGCTTTATATCCAATAATGGTTGTATGAATGGATATGAAACCTTCAGTTTTGTCTTCCAAATGTATATCAGATTGCTTACCCCCTATCATGTTATAGGAAAATAAATAGCAATCTATTAGCCATACCCCCCTCTCAATATATTTTAGATTACTTACTGCCTGATAGTGAAAGAATGGCAGTAGGCATGAAATAAATCCATTACTAACATGCTTATCTGCATGTATTCCTGTATGACTTACTCCCTTTGAATTCAAAAGCATAATAAATATAAACTCATCAGCAACACTCTTATTCAAGCATCCATCAGATTACTCACTTGCTATTAATGCAAGAGTAGTAGGATAGGTGAAGATCAACCCATTAGCACCATTTTTGTTTTGATGCACCACTTACATACTATTAGTATAATGAAGCATGTGAGTTTATCATGATTTCAATGCATAATAGATTACATATTGTCTTCATGGAAAGGATAATCAACATTAATCAGTAAGCTCTTTGTCAATCTAATGTCATGATGATTACCTAATGAATAACCCATCCATATCATGCAGGCATACAATCATTTTTAGCCTAATATATTATTGTCATGCAAACACTTACCTGTGTGTGTGGAAACCAACTTGCCAATGCCTCAACCACATCAAGATCTTCCTTATTAGTGGTCCTGAACTCAACATAAGGCACCAATGCACTTTACAACATTAATGCATATATGTATCTTTTACATCCAAAAATTATTTCACTTACTGTCTGATTGCATACTCAATGCATAGAAGGATATTCTTTTCCTGTGCTATAATCAACAACATCTGCAATGATTTATCATCCAATGCAGCTGCAGTCTGTTCTAACAATATGTTACATCCTATGTCAGATGTATCCATGTCTAGTAATATAATTAATAGAATGGAATAGAGATGAAAGCATATATATACAAATTTTCCAGTTGTACAGATGTCTGTGGAGGAAATGCCATCTTGCACAGATCCCCCCATACATTTCTCTTGGTAAAAATCTCTTCAGTGTGTTTCCTCTGCCTCATAAGTTGATCTTTTAGAGGCAGTAGTAGGTCTTCAGGCTGGAATGCCTGTATCATGAGTGCATCACATTTAGTGAATAGCACCACAACTGGCACTAGCTCCCAAACCAATGAGCTCAGAAAGCATTGTCAAGAAGAATTCA
>JBBPQU010000623.1:0-16988 GCA_038092655.1 Boletus sensibilis | reverse complement strand
AGTAGATAGTTCACATGTCACTAGACACTACATAGTAGAACTCAGCTCTCTGAGTTTGAACATCACTCTTGATTCACAATGAGCATCATCTCAGTTAGCAATCAACCACCACAGGTAAGTACCAAGTGATCTGTGTAAATGCCTGTTTTCTACATGATGTACATGATCACAATGGGTGCTCGTGCACAGTCAAGGTGGTTGGGATGGTGGGGGGGCATGCATATGGGGTGGTGCACATGACCGTTCGTGCATGGCATGGGGGTGACACGACCATTTTTGCACAGACAGCAGGTGGCTGTTTGCACAAGGGATGGGGGCAAGTGCTCATGCCCACAGTGACAGTGTGCGCACACTGGTGGTGGGAACAGGAGGGATGGAGTGTGACCATTCATGCATGGCATGGGGGCAACATGACCATTTTTGCACAGACAGCAGGTGGCTGTTTGCACAAGGGATGGGGGCGAGCACTCATGCCCACAGTGACAGTGTGTGCACACTGGTGGTGGGGACAGAAGGGACAGGGTGTGACCGTTCGTGCATGGATGAGGGTGGCCGTTTGCACAAGGGACAGGGGTGAGCGCTCCAAGGTGTTGGGTTGGGTAAATGAACTTACTTTTTGTTTCCGAGTAAGGTGTGTGCATGCGTGGTCGGTTGGGGTGTGTTGCACACACTGGTGGTGTGGGCACAGGAGATGTAGTCATCAACAAATGTACCTTTTTTTTCAGTTGGGGTGCCGTGTGTATGCACACTGTCAGGGTGGTGTATGTGACGGGGTGTGTACCTAAACCTGTGCATGCTGGTGGTGAGCTTGTCATCTCAAGAGAGGTGGTGGTGGATGAACTTATTACCTTCTTTTTTTTTGCTGTTTGCAACTGGTTGGGTGGGGGTGACTGCTTGCGTGCGTGGTGGGTTGCTGGGCACACGCTGAGGTAATCACACTGTGTGCACTTAGCTTTTGGACTTGGAGAAATTTTCAAACTAAAAGGTTAGTAGATGTAGTCACATATCTGTCAATGCTTTATCTAATATAAGGTCTGTTGGAGTAATGGTTAACATGTTGAGCATTACTGTTTTTGGCAGTCATGTGAGGTCACAAGTTCAAGTCCCAGGCTCAACACATATTTATAATTTAGTACTTATGTTACTTGAGCTACTTAAACTACTTGATACTTGCTTGACACCACTTACACACTTGGGCTACTTATGAGATTGTTCTAAGTGCTGTCAAGTAAGCTAAGTACAGTCATCACCCACTGTTTGAGCCACCCCTACTGTTTGAGCCACATGGCTGTAACACTCCGCAAAGGCAATTGTTGACTGTTTCAAGTGCTGATAACTAATGGTCTATTATGTTCTTGTACATTGTATGCATTAAAGTCTATGTCGTGCCCGTCAATGCTCATGATGAACCAGATTTCCACCTCATTTTGCAGTTTTTCATACACACTGTCATTGTATTGTTTGATTGGCTGATTTTCGTGCATGTAGGACATCAATGTCATCTATGACCATCATTCTAACCAATTTTGGGATGGTTTTAACAACTGTACAGTATGCCAGCCCAATACCGGTGTGAGAGGTCAAATCTAGCTTATCAAAGGCTAGATTAGCCAAAAAAGGCTATGGACAATTGTTGTCGATTTCCAGCAACATTGTTGATTTGTGGCGCTGGCCGGTGAGGAGCACTCAGGAATGTCGTCGAGTCCACAGGAGTAGGCAGTGACAGCAAATCGAGCAGTTCCGACGAGAGCGACGAGGACTGAGTGGTGGGAGTGGGCGGTGATAAGCGGGCACGAAGTCACTGATAAGGAACTGCAGTCGTTATCAGGTTGATATACCTAATTGGGAAATGGCTCAAACAGTGGTCGGGCAGTGATAAGGCTCATTTTACTGATCTGTGTACACCGCACGAACAACATGCACGATGTCATGATAATGTCCAACAAGACTATCATATATGCAGTACAATAGATATTGTGAGCTATGATCTAATTATTTCAGTTCGGAATCTGAGTTACAGTAGGTCAAAATTTTCTTGGCTCAAACGGTGGGTGATGACTGTAATGTGAAGATTTGCTGATGAACCAGAATTTCTCTGTTGTGGTCGTGGCCTTCGAAGAACTCCACCTGCATGAACCACGTGTTTTCTGTCGAGATATGTAAGCACTTCGATCTCCATGTTCCGTGACAATGTTCATTCATGATGATTTCTTGGTCTCCATTGTTTTTACTCGGATCCTCTCCCTCGTCTCTGCCTCGGTGCTTCAGCCTCGGGCCATAACAATCTGCGGCCAGTACGATACGGTCACATCCGGCTCGTACTCCCTGTTGACCGACCTTTGGGGTGAATCCGGTGCAATCTCTGGTTCGCAGTGCTCTACACTCGAGTCCGTCAGTGGCAACACCGTAACATGGTACACAAACTAGACGTGGACCGGTGGCACTGGCGTCAAGAGCTTCTCCAACATTCAGCTCAACACTGGGATCAACCAACAACTCAGTGCGATCACCACCAGCGTGCCATCTTTAGTATCTTTCAAGTTGGTCACTCAAGTTGATGTCGTAGTCGACGTGGGATTGGTCCCGTTACCTATGATTTGTTCACCTCCGACACTGCTGGCGGTTCCGACGTAAGCGAGATCGTGATCTGGCTCGCTAATTTCAACGCGGGGCCTATCTCTTCCGAGTACGGCTCCAACGGCCAAGCAGTCCCTACCGCGAGCAACCTTGCCATCGCTGGTTATACCTGGTGAGTCACTGGCGGGGTCGGAGTCGCGGGGATGGGTCCGGTAACGAACTCAAGCGTACTGTATTGCAAGGACTTATACTCGGGCTCCAACGTTATAACGAGGTTTCTCGTTCCTTCCTGTTAGCGGTGACATCTACGGATTTTTCACCGTAAGGTTCCTAATTCTACATGTCTTGATCCATCTTTCGACGTTCAAATCACACAGTACCTAATGGACAATGGGTATGTCACCTCCTCGCAATACCTCGTGACCGCCCAGGCGGGGACGGAGGCGACCTCTGGAACTGCCACTTTGACGATGTATGTCCTGTTATGCTCCAATTGTTCGATCCAACTCACGCGTTTTCTGCTTTCAGTTCGGCCTACAGCTTGACTATTAACTAAGGGTCGGTGTGCATCTTGGGAATTTGTAATGAAAAGGATTCCTGTCGGGTTATTGCGTTGAAAATATGGAAATCCCTTATTTTATATTTTGGGTATCTCAGTGTACCTCAAAATTTGGTTGTTGTTGAATGGATCTTAAAGGGAAAGTTTATGGTGGCCGTGTGAGCGCGACTGAATTCTGAGCGCTGAGCAGGGAGTCCGTTCCTGCAGTGATTCTGAAGACCGCTTCCTCCAAGTACTCCGCAACCAAGAGGGCTCTACTTTCGTGGACCATTGTGTCATCCAGTAGAGTAAACTTCAGGTCAGCTTTAAATCTACACTCAGTCTCTGCCTCCATGCTACCTATCATACATTCGACACCCCGTAACATGTCTCGGGGGCGTAAAGTACGGTACAGCCCAGGAAGTTGTTACATAAGGTCATGATGAAGAGAGACTGTTGAACATATTTGCAGTGAAGTGCTGACGGAGACACCTATTCCTACACGTGCACCGTATATTCCTGACAGACGTGACTTAATTTAAGGGGCCATGAGAGTAACCTGGGGTAACACAATTAGTTACGTCTAAGTGTGAAAAATACTATATAGCTGAAGTAATTACCTTCATGAATTCTTCATAGCTGAACTGTGCCCAACCATCGTCGTCGGTGTCGACCCTTCGAGGGGAAGTTAGCTACTTAAATTTATGGAGGTGGAAGAGTAAACCTCTGGAAGGCTTCGGTAAGTGTTTTGATTGTAACACACGCTCTGACAAATCGATCAAACGTGATTCCGGGGGGTGGTCCATACGCGGAAGTTGCCCCAGAAGCTGAAGAGGAGTAAGATGAACCGATTTGATCAAACGGAAGTCGACCATGCAAATTACCGTATTTGTGTTCAAGTAAACTGAGGAGAGTGGGGGAAAGTTTGTATCCGAAGTTCCGCAAGGCTTCCGACAACTCTCGTCTCTCGATGGATCCCGAATGATCTCTGTCAAAGTGCCTGAAGACACGTTGCCACTCTGCGATATACTGCCACAATCGAGTAAACTCTGTCAACAGAATTAGAATCTGTTGTTGAAAATCGGAAACACAGACACACTCACCATTGAACCCAATGGTGCCAGTGCGATCGTTATCCTGAAATATTTTAACAATTGCTAGTTAAGATTTCATTTAGCGCATCAACTTACAAACATGTTCATAAGCATCTTGACCGTATCCAAATCAAACTCTTTGAAAAAAGGTATGAAAAATCAGGCAAAGCCGGTGATGATTAAGTTACTAGACCAGTTTCCTGATTTAATAGGACCACAATCAGCTAGATTTGGGAACAATGGAATGATCTATACCGTTGACGAGGGCATTCTGCAACTCGCCGATGCTCAGAGCACCAGATCTGTTAGTATCTACCGCAGCAAAGTACTGCCACAGCTGGGGGTCAGCTCCAACGGGATGAGCTTGTAGATACCCCGAACCAGATTGGTGATGGTGATGGGAATGAGAGTGAGAATGCGAACGATGAACGTAGTTGGGGTCACTGTAATAGGACATCTTTCGCAATGATACAGACGGGGGCAACCTCACGGCGGTGATCGATAAAGATCGAACGGGGCTTGGGAAGAAGCTTGAAGACAAACTTAAAGGGTGCCCAAGTGGCTGTGTGTGCGGCCCTCCAAATGGTTGTCAGCGCGCGCGCTGGGCGTGGGCTTCAACCTAAAGAAGACATTGGCGTGCTCCACTGGCGAGAAGTAGTCGCCAAGGCTTACCAACTGGGGATCTGTGGAGAAAGTCAGGCCTTCAGGGACTGATACAGTACTTGCCAAGGTCCAACGGGAGTAACGTGCGAACAGCATGTTACTGCTTGCGATATGTACTTAAGTGACCTGGATATCTCAGTCATCCGAAAACCACGGTAGTACATAATATTGGCACTGGCCTGTACAGCACCGGTAACCAAGTGCAACTGCGGCTCGGATCAAGTGCAGAATCTTTTCGACTTCAAGTTCGAAAGATTTGGAGTCAGCGCGCAGTGAACAGCATGCCGGTTTTGACCTTGGTCTGGTCATCCCTGGCAGTCCAGAGTCAAAGAAGGACGATTGTTCCTTCTTCTGAGTCATTACTAGGTTCGCCTGGTGGTTTCCATACATGCTAATGTTATGAGTCAACCCAGCTGCCAGTATCTGGGCACGCGGGGTTGGAGTTAGCGAGACAGTGATGATAATGGTCACGAGTCACGACTGTGTTGCAAAGTCCGAGTGAGTCTAGGTGTTGGTATTCTGTTGCTGGCGAGGTTTGCGTGGGGCGTCAAAACTATGCCAATTTAAACTCGCACACGCTAGCTCTTGTAGCATCATACCTTTTGTTTGGGCGTCGAGAGGCACAGGTTTGATCTCCTGGATAACCCACGTAACGTCACGGTTGAAGCCGCTCTCAGCAAGCAGCGCATCGTGACGGTCGACCATACGTCGACCGAAGCCAAGGAAACGTCTAGGCGGGCGGCGGCCGCCATGCAGGGTCTCGGAGCACGACAAGCAAGTATCGACTATCATCTCGAAATGACCCGAAGATGTCTTGCGTTGCCCGTTTCGCAGCGCTCACTGTTGAGCGGTGACCCACTTCAGTGTGAGGAAGCTGTAGAGCAACCTCAACACGGCAGTCGTATCGCAGCCAAGATCATACACCTCCGAAACCTGATCACTACTCTCGCCCCTGTCCCTGCTACGACTGAAGCTGATCAGTACTCGGTGTTCGACCGTTTCCGTGCAAGTGTCGAGACACTCTGGAGCGATAGACGCGAACACGGCGCACCCGATCGAATGGACTCGCAACTTCGTCTCGTTCAAGTTTATGTAGACCCTCCAATATCCCGTCGTTCTCTGGAATTTTCATCCACTCCAACACCCCGACATCGTAGAGCAGATTCTTCGAGGATTTAGATCATCACTATTTCTAGTTTTATGGAAAGCCATAGGTCACGGTAGGATACTAAAAGCGCACAGAACTTCCGTAATCGGTGAAATCATTTGTCTTGTTAATGTCAACAGAAACTCATAATTCAAATGTCTTCTGTTGAAATCTTGCGGATGTCGATGCTCAACAACCGCGGTGTGATAGAGCAAGGGAATGGGTCAGGACACCTGTCAAAAGATGTAGATCAGAGGGTAACAGCTACTCCGAAAATACTTACGTAGTTACCCCAGTACCGAAACTTGGTTCAAAATCGAGCTCTTTGCTTTGTTCGTCTAGGGCTTTTGTTATCTCGAATGCGTACAAAATCAACACAATTGCAGCCCAGACTGAACTGTCAGCGGCGTAACGACCTGGACACCCGCGCCTGACGAGCAGTCGGCGACGGGATTCAATGTAAGGAAGAAATGTCAAAATACCTCCCAAAGCCAAAAGCAAGGCTATCAATGGACTTGTCTTCGTTGAGCCTCCCATCTGCAAAGAATCTTTCAGGTTTGAAATCATCAGATTCTGGGTAAACATCTTTGTTATGATGCATGGCCCTTTAAAATAATGTATCGAGATGCTGAAAAGATAACAAGTTGTATACCGACCAAATATTTGCCACCACTGTGGATCCTAACATGTACGGTGGAAGGAGAGTCAACAGCTTTACCTTAGATTTCATTGTATGATCACCTTTCGGGATAAAAACATCTTCATAAATGTCATCGGCCGTGGTAGCGTGGGGAAGTCCTAAGAGGAACTCAGGAATTAATGCAAGCGCCATGGTCGAAATACATACCAAGAGGTGCAACGGCGTACATTCTCAATGTCTCCATCAAAGTAGCTTCAACGTATGGCAAGTTCGGCCTGTCATCAAAGTTTGGAAGTCGATTTGTGCCAACAATCGCGTCAATCTCTGCCTGTGCTCGTTCTTGCACTTCCGGATGCTGCAACATGGCAAGCATGAAACATTGCAATGTTGACGCGGTCTACAAAAAACTGAGTTGTTGCATCCATCCACACACATTCAGACTGACAGTTCCTGCACCAGCTATCGGATTAAAGTTAATTGATGAACTACTGCAGATTATCCCTCAATATACAACTTACCTACAAAAGCTGTTGCACACGTATCTTTCGACAATTGAAGTTGCGAAGGTTCATCAATGTCTTTGGTGCCCTTCAGAAAATCAAGTGCCATTGCTGATACACTGCTACCCATGGCCTGCCTTTAATGAGTCCCGACTGTGGACTTGAATGAGTACAAATTTCACCTCGCGTTTTCTAGCATGTTCAAAGGGTTCTTCTATCATCTGCGTGGCACAATACTTGGAAACTACTGCCTTGCGTTTGAAGAAAGCACCCGGAAACCATTCTGGCAAGCTGAGGACTGAGATGTTGGTCAGCTTGATAGTGGTAGCACAACAAAGGGTAACAACCACTTGCCAATAGGGAAAGCATCGATGATGGATGCCGTTTCTGGTGTCAGGCTCTCGAGGGCCAGGGCGTTCCCACGCTCAAATAGCTCAACGAGATGGTCATGACCAGGGGCAATTTCGTAGTCGTACACGATTGACATGATCACAGCTGCAGAAAACCTGAACATGTCTTCCCCGTTAGTACATACACTCACTTAACCGAGCGATACTCGCCTTTGGATATGCTTAGTAAAATCATGAGGCGTGTTGAGAATATCCAAGACAACCTGGCGAGCCTTTCTCAGCTGGACAGGACGAAAACCAAGGGCAGCTTCAGCTCTAAAGGCTTGATGAAAGATTCTCCTCTGTGAGCGCCATCGATCACCATATGGAGCCCAACCAAAGTTGAAGGACCAGCCAAATCTGACAGAGTAAACTTCAACTTAAATATACTGATGGAAAGGAGTGATACGCACGGATCTCTCGTAGCAAGGTACGGTCTGTCCGAGTAAATACTAGATCGGCGATCGAGTAGGTCCTTGGCAATTTTCTCCGAGTTGATCACAATGATGTCTTGCTTCAGCACACGGATCATAAAGATATCACCTGTTGTCACGAGGTCAGGCTGACCACCACAGTGGACCAATACAGGATCAGAGCGGACCGTAACGAGTCGCCCATTCAGTGTAGGTTATCCAAGGCTTCTTAGCGTCGATGCTGAGAAGATTCCCAACGAGGGGGAAAGGAACAGGTCCAGGAGGGAGACGGAAACCTCGGACCGTCCGTCGTCGCCCCCTGAGTAAAGTGAGAGCGGAGACCACCACGCCCACCGCCACTAAAGTCAGCATCAAATTCAAAGGCATGTCGATCTGAGAGAGTGGGCGGGGAATATACTAGGTAACTTTTATATAGACCTCAACTCGAATGACCGTGAGATCGACATTGGAAACCACAAGAATCGGTGAAATAACCACTCCCCGTAGTTCGCAGAGATTGGACGCAGAAGGCGGCGGTCTTAAATGCCAAGAAAAGACTCGAGCTAAGCTACCTGCAACCTCGGTGGGTTAGGTAAACAAGTGTCTGAGTGTAATACTCACAGGACCACCGTTCAACGTTCAGAACCGTAGGGGTCGTAGTAGGCCGTTAGCGAAGCTTTGCCGGCCAAAAGTCCTGAAGAGAAAGAGTGCTGGTAAGTGCTCTGACTTCATGTCTGTCACGCTGCAGCTGTAGCATGTTGAACTTTTAGTAGTGTAGTACATAAGTACCTGCAGCCTATTTGGGACGATCGCCCCGTGAGAACCACCAAGGTAGCACGCCTAATCTCCTCATCACCATCAAGCCTTTGGATTCAGGCTCAATGGATTTCCTATGTGAGCTTTAACGTCCCTGGTTTTCTTGACAGAATAACATTTCTCAATGCCATCCTCCCAGTTTGTATCCCCATCGTATGTCAGTCACAATACCACACACCTGCCATCTCCGCAGTCGTCTGACAATGCGCTTGGAATGCTCAGTTGGTTGCCCGACTAAAGTATCGCCCGATGGAAACCAAGGCTCAAGAATCTGTCCGAGATGTCACAATGGTAAGTCCGCTCCGAGCTGTCGAAATTCAAGCCTATTTGCTTAACCCGAACGCACCAAGCTTCCATGTTCGCTGCCAAGTCGCGCACGTGGTTCGAGCTCTGTTTCGTACCTTTGATTCCATTCAAATCTAGACATGTCTGGATGTGTGGGATATGCCAGCTTCAGACCGATATGCAGCCAGGGTGAGTACTTGATATTCTTCACGTTAGTAGTTTTCCAATTTGGCTCTCTTTGGGCGTTCTTCGAACTAGGTGGGAACCCCCTGTAGCCCAGCCAGGATATCAGCACCCTAGTGTACAGAACCAGTATGGGCCTCCTCAAGTCGGTGGACCACAGAATTACGGCAAGGGCTATCAACCAGGATACATCCACAGTGGATAAGCCTGTACATATATGTCGTTTCTTTTCACCCTTCTTATCTCTGTATTTTACATCTATGTCGAACTGTTCAGAACTGTACTCTTTCCGTTAAGTTGTGGTAGTCATAGCGTGTCAATGGACTTTGGACCTGCTCGTCACCACCTGGCGGTCGCCCTTCTCGATCTCCTTCCCACTTTATACCACACCGTAACCAGTCCGCCAAGTAGAAACCCGCCCACCGTTGACACTGCAGTAGCAATCCTCGCGTCTTCCGTCCACTGGTCCGAGCGGCTGCGATTGAGTATGGATGGTGCAGGCGCAGGGTCCGATCCGCGGGCGTTTTGGAAGTCCGTTAGCGCAGTTTGGGGGTCAGTAAGACTCAACAGTCCAACGAGTGGAGGTTTTGAAGACGTCATGCCCTGATGGACGACGTATACGTTCTGAACAGAATATGAATATCGTCAGAGTGCGCTGGAGGGCACAGCACGTCGTGACTTACCCTAAGGAATACATCCCCAAGTAGCCAGTCCCCAGAGTTCACCTGCAAGCTTCGTGAGCCAACCGAACACTTCAATGCGTTCATTCACGCACTCTGTCGTTGACTTGCACGCCCCCCATGCACCATCCATCCTTCTGCCAGCCTTCTGCCCAGCTGATATCCTCGGGATGCACCGCGTACTCTCTTCTTCCATCACCTTGCCCAAACGCGAAGCGAACATCGACAGCGCGGTCACATCGTACTTCCCAGAGCTGCGTCTGTGCATTGTACCTCGTCGATCCCCCGGTCCCGACACTGTCCCAAAATGCTTTGACATCCAGGGTGGGTCCGAGAATGAGCGTCGTGCCCGTGTCGAGAACCCCAATTGGAGAGGGTGCACCAGGCACGAGGGAAGGAGACAGTGGCAGAAGGAAGCCATTGATGGTCAGGTTGAGTATGGGGAGTTTCCAGAAGTCATAAGGGCTTGAATTCGTCTTGAACACAGGGAAGTATGTTAGCTGAGAAGTTCCGTTTGAAGTATCCACGATGGAGGGATCGAGCTTGCCGATGGTGAACGACGAGTTAACGGCGCTTGGATCGTTGCTGTTTCGACCAAGCTTGAAAGCGAAGAAACGGTCGGATTCGCCCAAGTGAGAGAAGATATTGTCAAGGACGGTTGTCCCCACTGTTGGCCGGATTGCAGCTACAGGCGAAAACGAGAGACCTAGGATTCCCGAGTTTCCGGTGGTTCCAAGGTAGAGTGCATTCGTTTCATTGGCTAGCGCTGGAGGACGGCATGAGCATTGATCGATAACGAGTGAAGTTGAATGGTTATAGTACCAAATGTCTGAGAGACTATCTGGATAGTACCAAGAGTGACAATTTCGCTGGCTACAGAGCCCTGCACGGAACCGATGAGGTAAAACAGCCTGAAAATTATGCCGGATAGATGAAGAGTGGAAGATGCCGACGGATAGTACATTGGGACTCCTTGACAGTCTACGTCTGTGCAGCTCGAAGAGACAACCCACTGAAGAAAGACGTAGTAAGCGAATATCTGCGCATGACCGGAGACAAATCTACCAAATCCGACGAGCCAGTGTCGAAGGTAACCCAGAAGTCTTGACCTCCAATGCTTGAAGAAGATGTGGTTAATGTAATGCATTCAGAGGAGACTACTCACTCCACATTTACTAGATAGGCACTGCAGCGGAGCGCGTCTATAACATGCGTCGATCAACGTAGATGCGTCAACTTACAATTCCTCGCTGTCGTAAACTGACATCCCCTCGTCATCAACGAGGGTCTTCACTCTTCGAGGGACACGCCGTAAAGAAAGTTGCATGCCCTGTGTGATGAGAGTAGCTTTGCCGCTCATTCTTGAGTCCTGTTGGAGGTGAACAACAGTGAGTCAATGTCCAGCAAAACTAATGTAAGGATTTAGCAAGCAGTCTGTTCTTAAATGACGAAATGGGACGTTTCAATTCGGACGGGTGATACAGCGAGGCAGTTCGAGACAGATGGTGCTTATTGTGTACATCCCTGCATATTGGTTTCCGTGAACGTTGCTTCTATGCAAGGTTTGATAGCACAAGTTATTAGTAAGTTGCTAGATTTATGCATTCCAACCGTCTTACTGTCATACTCACCCTACACTTTACTAACGTGCCTGCCTCCGACCATTAAGCTCTTTAGCTTGTTCCCATACATCAATTGTTACTTCATTCTGTAACCGGGATGCTGCAAGAAGCCTTGATGTTGCGAGTATTAACATATGCACGACAGCGATTACGAGGGAGATGGTGCTGACCTCGCAACCTTCACAAGGTGTATAAGCTCATCCGGAGTCGCCGACTTGTCTTGTTGACGCAGACGGACAAAGTCGTCTTGAATATGCTGTGCGTGCATGAGAGATTGTGCAGCGTAGCGGGTGTGATGACCACCATTACCTTGGAGGTCTCTTCGGTTACTTGCACTTTTTCGCTTACCGCTTTACACGCAGCAATGTATGAGCGGTAGACTGTCATTTTCTCCACTGGAGGTAAAGATATCTCCTCTTTTGGTTTGTATAAGCTAGGAGTGGAGGGAGAACATCGAAGGGGGAGGTTGACGCTAGTCTGCATGCATATGTAAGAATTAAGATATCACTGGAGCAAAGCTCCTATATGTGGCATTACCTGAAAGAATGCGCTCTTCCTTCCTTCGCTCACTACAATCATGGAGAGATCAGTGTGAAAGGTGAATTTACTTGAGAACGGAAATATGTAGTCCACCGTCTGCGAGTTCATCACATCCTGAATTGCTCGGACATTCATGATGCCTGTCATTGATTATTGATCAGGAAATATAGAAAAGGCTGTCACATACCTCTCTCAAGCAGTTTACCCTCTTGTACTGCACTCTCAGTCAAAAGGATAGTTGTCCCGGGGGGGAGCTGTAGATATCCGGAGTGTAGGTCCTCTTCTTTGCTTTCGGGAAGGAAGGGTATCTTGTTCAGGAGATCCAATGAAAGCGGAATAAGGAGGTACTGTGGCAGAAGCTCTGCAAGGACATGTGAGAGTGTCGGAGGGTGCTCGGTTGAGGAAGGCTGAGGAAAGCGTGATATTGTCAGGGAAGGCGGGAGAAGCGGGATCGCACGAGTGTGTCTATGATGAGGATCAACAAAGAATCAAGGAATATCTCTCTCTACAAACACTTTTGATGCCAGCTGAAGAAGAAGCCATTCTGCGGCATCGTTGTCGCCGCCCAAGGCCTCGCTGGATATCCAATCTATGAGATCTCGGCGCACGCTGGCATCGATGTTTGTGTGGATTGTGTTTGCTGATGTCACCTGATAACAGAGAACATGCAATACGGGAACTTCTGGTGAAGAATCATCCTCTATGTTGAGGCTTGTAGGATAGCATGTCAGAAAGCTCAGGGCCACCGGGGGGATTGTCAACACATACGACTCTGACGAAGTAATCCCAACGAAAGTAACTACATCGGTAGAATGCAGGTTTTCTACGCCAGCATTGTCATATATCTTGTATGCATCAGTGAAGCAAGCGACGTAAATTGGAATACGGTACCTTGACTCGAACACCGATGTGAGGTGCTCTTGGAACGGGGAACTTGTGGGGCTGAGAGGACTGATGCACGGGAAAGCTTGCTAGCATAGCTGGTCAGTTGATGAGCGCGCAGAGGCAACGGGTGCGCACTTGAATCCAGCTGAGAAATTTCAGCGGCTCGCCAGGAAGACTCGCCGGGCACAGAGACTGCCCAAAAGATAGAGGCGGTTCCAAGGCAATCAGAATCAAAGGCATTCAAGTCGTAATCGTCGTGTGTAGGTTGTATCCCCCAACCTCCACACCTATCATTGCTGAGCCTCGCGAGATACATTTCGTTCTGAAGCGAGGTATCCTGGATCATGGTGCGGAAGCGCACAAGCGTGCCACGCGTGTATGATTCTGGAGGATGAGATACATCGAGTGACGGGAGCTACACGAATACGATTAGCATGAAGCTGGTACTAAGATGCTGGCTGATCTCAACCTGGTCTAACACGTAGGGGTCACTTGCACTGAGGAATAAATCGGAAAAGTGTCTGGTCACTGCAGATGGAAGACGGTGAATATGTTTGCCATCAACGTCGTCGTCGTCGTAGATGCGCTGGATGACTTTTCTTGGGTCTACTATTTCATCGATGGCTTGCACTGCGACCATGATCAAGTTGAGTATCACTGCTTACTTAAGAGTCAGACACTGCCGACCGTCATCGCTGCGGCCGAGTTACCCAGCACTGTATTATCTCTTCGACGACGACCACAACCCACAACGATGGGCCTTTTCAGTCGCAAGAAGCAGCGCAATGATGACGCCGACGACCAGAATGGCGAGCGCAAGAAGGAGAAGGGCAGCTGGAGACGGCCTGCAAGTAAGTCTTGCCACCATGTCGTTCTTTCCCAGCCTCTGACCGCAGCAATCCCTCCGTCTAGATACCGCTTTCAAGCAACAACGCCTGAAAGCATGGCAGCCTATACTCACCCCAAAAACCGTCCTACCTACACTTTTCATCATTGGCATCATATTCGCCCCAATAGGCGGTCTGCTCGTGTGGGGAAGCAGCTTGGTATGCCGTCCATTCATTCCCGATTCATCTTCTTTACCTTTCTGCAAATGCATGTCCATCATCACCTATGCTTCATGTCCTTTGGCAACTAACAGGTGTCTGAAATGACTTTCGACTATACCGGTTGCTGGAACCTGCAAAACTCCACGTCCACGGACAATCTCAACTTCTTCCCTGTGCCCTCCTATTCGTACAACCTTCGTTCCTCGGATAGCGGAAAATCCGTTACCCCACCCACCTATGCGTATTTCTACGACGCAACAGCTCCTCCCAATCAATCCCATTCCTGCGTCATCAAATTTGACATCGTAGCAGACCTGCAGGCGCCCGTATTTCAATATTACAAGCTAACCAACTTTTATCAAAACAATCGACGATATGTACAGAGTCTCGACACCTCTCAACTTCAGGGTCAGTACGTGGACGCAAATACGCTTAGCAGCAGCAACTGCAAGCCATTGGCGGTGACAAGTGACGGAAAGGGGATCTACCCGTGCGGTTTGATCGCAAACTCAGTGTTCAACGGTAGGTTCTTGGCTCCTTTGATCATTGTTCGAGGAATTCCCCATGGACTGACTGTCAATATGCAGATACGATTTCCGGCTTTCGTCCAACCTCTGATCTGTCTGGCGCGTCGGACTATAACTTTACCCAGAACGGTATCGCTTGGCCGGGCGAAGCCAAGAAATACAGCGCGACGTCCGGTTATGTTGGAAAGCTCGATGAGATCGTGCCTCCTCCCAACTGGGCACTCAGATTCCCAAACAACTACACAAACGATAACCCACCCCCAGATCTCACACAGGATGAACACTTCCAAAACTGGATGAGAACAGCAGGTCTACCCACGTTTGCAAAGCTGTATGGGAGGAACGATACGGCTACCCTACCTGCGGGACAATATCAGGTTCAGATCTACTACAGTGAGTTGGGTGGTTGGGAATATATTCAACGTGGCTCATAATTCATGTTTAAGACTACCCGGTACAAGGCTTCAAAGGGACCAAGTCACTTGTAATCTCCACGGTTTCTTGGATAGGTGGCAAGAACCCGTTCTTGGGATGGGCTTATGTCGCAGCGGCAGGCGTATTCGTACTTCTCGCGCTCGCAGGCACCATTCGTCACCTCTTCAAACCTCGGTATGTAGTTCGCTTCCATGCAAATGCTTTCCCCAGGCTAATCGTGTTGTAGACGTCTGGGAGACATGTCACTTCTTTCTTGGAATCGATAGAGACAGTAAAGAGTGACTGCTGTACATGAAGCGCACGGACGGAACGCAAATACGCCCTACACTATGCACTGGACCTAGCCCCTCCCATGTAATACAGCACTTCGACCTGCGGACTGTTGCACTTTTAATTGTATTATTTATTGTGGGAGGTTTGTGCAGGGTATGAAAGCCTCAACGTGCTACCGGATCCTGTATTGCTGGCGGAGATGGGACGAATCCAATCCCCTCGCAAGTAATGATTGCACTGTCAGGCGCGTTTTCGTCAATATGAAACTGTGCTCCTGTCATTCGTTGGGCTATATGGATTGCAGTTCTGTTGCACGTCTCAGTCAATGTTACAGCATGACGAGGAGAGTCGAAATACCGGGTATGATCTGTTAGTGGACCAGCCCTGACCACCGAGGTTCCCTTGGCCAGAGCAAGGAAGATGATTATCTGGTCCTGCAGATACTCGTCCACACATCCCCCGTGGTTCAAATTCCTCACTAGCTCCCTTGCGGCCTCCTCCCCGACCGTCTCCGGTTTCTTCTCTCTCGTGCTCACTGCAGACCCTGCAATCAAACACCCATTGTCCGTCTCGGCCCACAACAGAATTCCTCCTCCAGCGCCCACGACATCCTCGTCGCGTTCCCTCACAGACGCGAGGGATATCATCGTAGATGCG
Organism: Boletus sensibilis; assembly: GCA_038092655.1. NCBI lineage: Eukaryota > Fungi > Basidiomycota > Agaricomycetes > Boletales > Boletaceae > Boletus > Boletus sensibilis. The sequence goes on along the minus strand of JBBPQU010000623.1, from coordinate 1,075 downwards.
ATCCCACTCTCGACAAGCGCGCGGTGTGCACCCGACACCATGCGCTGTGCGATCCATAGGGGTAACCCGCCCACGCGGGCACCTCCCCGGATCGCGTTCACCTGCCCACGCTCCGTCAAAACGACTGGAGGAAGTGGTCCAGAGATAGAGGGTACCGAGCAGAGAACAGGGCCTCCCCCTCTAGGAAAGTACCCTCGTCGGTTGACGGTGAGGGTAGGCGAGATGTGAAAGTGCTTGGAGAGGAACGGGAGGAGGATGGTCTGCGTGTAGTCGATTTGCGGGGCGAGCGAGGCATTTGTGCCGCCGCGGAGCGTGAGGACGGACGTAGGAGCTTCGTGCGAGGTTTGGGACTCGGAGGTTTGATTCCCTGGTGGAGAGAACAGGAGGCAAGGAAGAGCTACCTGGAGGAGGAGCGTCGTGGAGCCTGCAGTCCCTGGGTCTGCAGTGAGCATTTTGGGCAGCTGGATGGGACCGGGATGGAAGTCGACCGTTGTGGATTTCACTTCCACGCCCTTGGTTTCTGCAGAACAGATCGATGCTGCAAGGTTTATTCCTAGTACAAGTTCACCGTGTGTTGGTGGGATCCGAGTCTTGGAGATGGGGAGAACGCACCGGCTTCATGCTGTCTTCGCAGGCCTGGAGGTCGTCGGTTTTGTCGGACGTTTGAGATGGAAATTGGTTTGGAGAGGAGGGCAGACAATGTAACAGCGTTTCGCAGGATCTGCCCCCCGCCTTCGCAGAAGCTTCCGTCGATTTGGATGACGGTCTGTGCGATGCTTGAAGCCATCGCGAATAACTCGGTATGTTGGGATTCAGGAAGCAGGACGTCAGAAAGAGCAGCCTATTGAGTCCTCGAAAAGCCTCACATCCCAGTGATGTGGAGTCCGAGTCATTATAAACATCATTCTCCTGCTCATCGCTGACATTGTGGGCAGGAATATGTCGAAGTGCGAGGTCACAGGGAGATGTCACTGAGCGTTCGAATGCCTTGAGTAATTTGATCAAACGCAAGGTGGTTTGCGCCCTCTACGTACTAGAACAATTATATCATACATCACAAATGGCACATGCATCG
>JBBPQU010000622.1:0-17010 GCA_038092655.1 Boletus sensibilis | reverse complement strand
CACCACTTTCAAGAAGATGGTCCAGTCTGTTGACGATGCCAGAACCGCTGCAGGAAGGATCGAGCAGACTGCACAGGGTAAGCAAACGCTCCATCGAGCAGAGCAATAACTGACATGTGTGTAGCATTGGCATACTGTGGATCCGAGGGATCAACGTTGAGAAAGTCGATGTTGATGGCCTCCGCATTCTTGCAGGAAGCCTTGGCGAGCATGGTCTTGAGTGTAGAGAAGCGCTTCTTGTCTCTTTCAAAGGCATAGAGCTAAGTCCAAAGGCAACGTGAGCAACTGACTAAAGAAATAACCAAGCGATATTACTTTTCCCTTGCCGCCCATCAAAGCACTCAGATGTGATGTCTTGTTGCCCGGGGCGGCCGTCGCGTCAATGACTACAGCATGTTCGTTGCTCGGAGGGGCGAGCACGATCGCCGGGAAGCATGAGGCCTTATCTTGCAGGATAACTTTCCCTGTCTTGTAGTGGACATCGTTATGGAATTGCATGTGGGGATTGAAAAGCAAGAGGTCAGGGACGTGCTGGTCTCGAGCAAAGGAGTTCCTGTGACTTGGTGAGTGGGGATGCGATAGAGGCAAAACGAAAAATGAAAACAGACTCTGAAGACAACGGGTCCGACATTTGAAACCCTTCCTTTTGGTAATGGCGAATAGCTTCGTCCGTCGTCCAAAGGAGAGTATTCACTCGGACATAACGTGGTATGCGGGCTAGTCCGAGCTCAGCAACCTTCCGATGGTTGATGCATATGCAAGGCACCTACCTGCTCTCTCGTCACCGGGATGCGCCAATTCTTGATCAGATTTTACGCCACGCTTGACCTTGATGCGCTGTAACTCGCTCCGGAGTCGTGTCTTATGTCGCAGGACCGCCTGCTTTACTGGGCCATCCCCAGCTTGTATGCCACCAGAAAGAAGAACATCGTGAACAAGGACCAGTGCCAAGTTTGGCGACGTGATTTTCTTTTCTTCAGTGAGTAGTTTCGAAGCCGTAATCACGTCCGAAAGGACAGCCTTGTCTGTTGCAAACGGTTTTTTCAACGTCCTAGTACACGACCGGACATCTGGGCTTACACTTTAGCGTTTCAATAACGAGGGCAGCAGTCCTGGTTCTATTTTTCGCCGGCAGAGTGGACAGTAAGCCTTTGATGGACCCTTGTTTCGCATCAAGATGGTCGAGGACTTTGGAAGCTTCAAAGTAAAAGTTCATTGCATAAGGATATTCTACCGGATACAATGGGCATTAGCCTCTGCAAAAGTACAATGTATAGCGAGAAAGCAGGAGCTGTCGAGACAAGTCATTAGCGTCAATGTTGTGCAAAGTAGAGGACTCAGATTGATCTCTCGTCAAATCCAGCACAAGGCGGGTCGGACAATGTAGATAATATGGACATCATGGTCTCGCAATCGAGGACGTTGACTCACCAGAATGACAAGGCCAAGTTGGCCCTTGATGGGGAAGAAGTAACGGCAACTGAAGCGAGAATCGTATTTCGAACTTTTTCACAGCTTGCTTCAAACTCCGTCTTCTTGCCGAGGTCGCGTCTTGCTAAAAACGCGTACCAGCCGACACTTGTAGGCCATTTCTCTCTCCTCCCTGTCAGCGACAGTAAGTGTCTACCTCTCGTTCTTTTCGTCTCTATCCCAACATCGACGCCAGTGCCCGTTGAAACCGAGCTTTACGAGCTGCTGGGTGTCTCTCCAAGTGCCTCCGAAAGTGAGTGCCACACCTGGTTTGACAAAGTGCCATCTGACCTCACTGTTTCCCGCTAGATGACATCAAAAAGGCCTATCGGAAAAAAGTACGTAGTCTCATGAATATTGGAGCGATCTGTGATCTGACAGTACCCTAGGCAAAGGAGCACCATCCTGTAAGTGTTGTGAACTCTTTGCGACTAATACTGAGCCCATATATTCAATCAGGACAAAGTTGGTATTGGCAACGCCTTTGATGTAGACATGGACTTATCCATTCGCATAGAACCCCAATGACCCAGGAGCGGCAGAAAAATTTCAAGAGATGGCTGCGGCGTTCGTATATCCGTTCTTTCCTCGCGCTTTTATCTAATTAATCGGCACGAACTAGCTATGAAATTCTAAGCGACTCGAATTCAAGAGAGGTTTACGACAGAGAGGGTATGGATGGTTTCGCCGGCCCAGGCGGACGTAGCGGTGGCATGGCACCTGATGCCGCCGATATGTTCGCTCAGTTCTTTGGTGGAGGAGCGACATTCTTCGATTTTGCTGGAGGACCAGGACCAGGCCCGCGTAGGCGCAAAGGGGAAGATACCGAAATTCCTTATCAGGTCACGCTCGAAGATCTCTATAACGGCAAGTCAGTCAAGATTAACATGGAAAAGGAGATCATTTGTGGAACGTGCAATGGGTTTGCATCTCTAACGTGTACGAGATCACTCTTGTTCATGCCATACTTCCAGATCGGGAGCCAGAGGGAATGCAAAACCTAAAGAGTGTACACTATGCGAAGGCAAAGGATGGACTTTCACGCAGACCCACATTGCTCCGGCTAGGTTTGGGACGATGCGTGTCAAATGTTCTGAATGCAACGGCGAAGGGAGCAAGATTCGAGAGAAGGATCGGTAGGCATCGTGCTAGTTATTTGCGACGGGAGCTTACGGAAGTACAGGTGTAAAAAGTGCAAAGGTGAAAAAACCGTCAAGGAGAAAACACGGCAAGAGATCTTTATCGAGAAGGGGATGCCAGATGGTCATCGCATTGTACTAGCAGGTGCAGGTGATCAGCAAGTGAGCCCTCTCAAATCACTCATGGGCGGTGACTGACAATCGGGTAAAGCCTGATATTCCACCTGGAGACGTGATCTTCCGCCTAAAGACATCGCAGCACGATTCCTTTGAACGCTCCGGAAGTGATTTGCTTGCAAATGTCAAGATTACACTATCCGAGGCGCTTCTTGGCTTATCTCGTATTTTAATTACTCACCTAGATGGTCGGGGTGTCAGTGTCTCGAGTCCACCCGGCAGGATCATTACACCTGGTCAAACCATCAAGCTGCGCGGTGAGGGCATGCCCACGTTCAAGAATCCTGACCAAAAAGGTGATCTGTACATCGTCCTCGAGATTGAGATGCCAAATATGGAATGGCTGAGGAGCGTTGACCAAGCAGTAAGTTTATGGACATTCCCAAAGACCAAATTTTTGAGATTTTACTCGTAGGCGCTTGCCAAACTCCTTCCTCCAAAGAAGGCGAACATTGAACCTTCACCGGAGATTATCGATGAAGCTCCTTTCGAGGAAGCTGAGCTTGAGGACGTGCGTGCACGGTATTTTCCGGCTAGTTCGGACTTCTTTGATGAGGGCTTTGCCTCACAGTTCGGAGAAGGGGGCGAGGAGGATTGGGAGGATGAAGATGACGACGATTACGACGATCACGGGATGGGTGGTGAACCCGAGTGCAGGCCGCAATGATGCAGCGGACACTTTGATCATGGTATCCCATCTCAATGCCCACTCATCTCTTGCTATCATTACTCATACCTTACCAACTGTCATCATCTTTGCCGCTATTTACATGTTGCATTCTATACAGATCTACACGTTGCTAATATATCACCCACTCATCCACACACTCGTTCAGGGTGCATTTCCGACCTTGGCATTACTATCAAAGGCTCGTGTGGTTTTGGACTCGAGCGTCCAAGTTATCCCTCCCAAAACGTGTCCTAAGAAGAGTTTGTCCTAACGAGGGTGAGCCTGGATAACTGCAGAGCTACAATACCCTGACTTACACTCCAGATTTCAACGCAATGTCCGAGGCTAGTATACCAGCTGCGACCGGCGATGCCACCTGGTTCAACTCCAGCACCACGTTCTTGATACCAGGCTGCAACCATCGTGAGGATTGGACGGCGATGAAACCGGAACATACTTGCCTATGGGATGAGGTGTCCCATGATCAAATTTTCTTTCTCCGGGGTCTGGAATTCTCTGGTTAGTGAATCTTTTAGACCCCCTGAACGACAGCTCACCTGAATAGCTGGACTCATCCGCTGTAAGTAGGACTTTGGCGCCCACCGCCCGAGGATCCGATTGGAAGTTATACCTGTACTTCTGATGAGGGAGGTACACAGGGTTCAATTCGTCCCTTACATTTCATCAACCAGTTTCCAGTGTGCGGGGAGCATCTTCGTACTTGGGTGAGTGTTGTCGTTGACGTCGACCACCTATTGGAATAATGATAAGATTGTCCCTGATCATGGCGTCAACGGCTTACCGACTCTTGGATATCCGGATGATAGTCAAAATACGCCCCTATGAGAGCAGTGAGGGATGCAATACCGACAGAGATGCAGAATAGTCTTACCGATCTGCTTTTCGAAGAACGGAGTGTCGCGTAGTGCGTCGGATGCACAGTGAACACCAATAAAGTTTCCTCCCAAGTTGAGATACTTTTGCAAAGCAGCCTTTCCCGTGTCATCGAGGACTGTTCATGTTGTTGGTACGTCAATAAGCACTCGGCGTCGAGTGCACTACGTACTTATTCCCGAGTTATTCAAGAACAGGATAGCGTCGTACTTTGCCAGATTCTCGTCTGTGAATTGGCTCTTATCCTCCGTGAAATCAAATTCGACGTTGATCGAGGATGCTTTAGCCTTTAAAGCTTCGATGGACGGCTCTATGCTCTCATGCCTGAAGCCAGCAGTTGCAGAATAGGCAAGAATGCGGGCGGGCATCGTTACGAGCGGAGGGAAGGGTATCCGCGGGAGAGCTGGCGTCTCAAGGTGCCTTTAACGTTTGGCATGTCTGTGGAAAACACGGCCCGATCGTGCACGACGATAGGTACCCGTGATCACCTTGGAATTCAGTTCAAAAAGCAGTGGGAACACGAACTTGAGCTTGGGATGTTTCCCCCCCTCGATGCATGTCCAGTGACGGTCCAGCATGAAGTTCTTCCGACATCGCCCAGCGCTCCTCCTTCTCGTGGTACCTTGTCGTGTTCTTGCTTTTCCTCTTTCGTATACGTCGACGGTCACAGCAAAAACATACATTCCGCTGATCGTCATTTCTATTTCTCTGTTCTTCCTCGTTATCATCTTCCTCGCTATCAAACTCGTGTATATGAAGCATCGTCGTATAGGAACAATTCACGCCCCACCTGGTACTGTCCGCTCTATACCCACCGGCAGCGATCTTTCTTCCAGCATGTCGAGTTTCGGGCTTCGAGACAAGCAAGGAAATCGGCATCGTGGGCTCTTGGTTGGTTGCCTTGGATCTCCCACCTGGGAGACAAACTTGACGTCGAAGCTGGACGGGGCAACCTGGCGACGCGAACAAAGGCGGAGGTCTTCATTCGCGTCTCAGCTACATACTGGCTCAACGACACGTTCAACACACTCTGCTTCCGCGCGCTCAAACTCAAAGAATCCGAGTTCAAGCTCTCGCCTCACGAAATCTACGGCTTTGACCAGCTGCTCTAGCGATGCGGATCAGCTTGTCCTGCCTTCGTCGTCTGGTCCCTCGCGAATTCCTACCCCTCACGGCGGCAGCTCCTCGAAGGCACCTTGCTCGGTGCAGCGAAATACCTCGACCGATTGCCATCCCCGCTATGGCGATTTCGGTGAATCCCACGGCGCGAGATCGCCTGGAGGTGGTGTCCCCAAGGTCGCAAGACGCGCAAGCCCTTCCTCGATCAGATTAGTCGATGGTCCCAGCCACAGCAGTCAAGTTGAATATTCGTTCCTCTCCGGTCGACCGCCCAACGCTCTCGTGGTGTCTCCGCTTATGGGCACAAGAGACTCTTTTCAGCTATGCAGGTGCTCCTTGAAGTGTACTCGTAAAGCTGTACCTCCTTTGCCGCCTCTGCCTTCGTTCCTTCCGTTTTGTCTGCCGGACGGACCTGAAACACTGGAATCACATCCCACTCGAGCCAGCGACTATCTACCACCTCTTCGTTTCTCTCCGCTCGCAAGCGTAGCAAAGGTGTTCCATTCCCAACCGCAAGTCGTCGAGAAAAATGCGCCAAGTAGTCGAGTTCCTGATCCCGACGAGAGCAAAAACCTTGTCTGTTCAAGAGTTCCGTGTTCGGAATCCACGTCCTCCGCCTCGTCAAAGATCCAGCATGCGAGTAATGCGGGATCACTGACAAGCTCTTCCGTTGTTCAGGAAACCTTGACGCTCCATCCCATCCGAAAGACGAACATGAAGACGAACCACGAGAGATCGCAACCGTGCAAGGGCCTCGCCATTGGTGGGTCATCACCGCGGACAACGTTGCTCAACGATGCCGTCGCCGCCGCCTTGTCGTCTTTGCCCCTTGAGGACCAGAGATGTAGTGAAATTGAATCAATGCCAACAGGCGTTCTACGTACTCCTGGCTCCTCTCACGACGGTAGTGTCATCTCAAAGAAACCGCTTAAATCTTGCTTGCGACAGAATTCCGTTGCGCCCGTGCCTCTGGTTTGCAGTCCCGAATTTACGCTCACGCCTTCGATGTCGGAAACCACTCTGGGCACGGGACGGTCCACAGGCGATCAAGCCTCCCTTCGGACGCCCATCTCTGACGTAGACATTGGGATACTTGGACTCGATCGGTTCCGCTGGAACGATGAAATCAAGGAGTTGAAAGTGCGATCTTGCCATATGAAGAAGGATAGTGTTGCTTTGGTTCCATATTGGGAGTAAGTGTCCATAGCTGGGATGAAACTTTTCAATGTCTCCTTCCATGCAGTCTCAGTTCATCTTGTAGCAATGTTCTGTTCTAGTTACACTTGTAAATGTTGCAGATTTGTCTCCATCCTTGTACACTTTCCAAAGGGATTATCACCCAAAAGCCTTGCAGTTCTGTTTGCTCTCTCCCGAGATAGTGCCAAATGACACTAATTGGAAAGACAGCAAAGAGAAGACAAAAGCGAGGGAGAATCCCCCGACGACACGAGCCGGTACTGCAGTGGCAAGGTCATCACACCCTCGGAGTTGCAAGCAGAGCTCGCGAGGGACAAGGGCGGCAAAAATTTGATAACCAGAAAATGAGGGCGGTGCCCTCATAATAGTGGTTAAACTATTAAGAACAGATACTACACTTGATCTAAGCCAAAAGGCCAGAGTGGTAAGGATTCAGCTCGTCCAGCGCGGGTATATATACGTTTGGTGACGTGCGCACGGACCATGTAATCCTAGTTTACATAAGCTAGGACCAAATTGTAAATTAAAATTGTAAGCATAAGTAGTAGTACAGTAATACTAATAGGTTTGGGGGGTCCACACCCTAAGAACGGGAATCACTAAAAACAAACTCTTATACATTCTTCTCGTCTACAAAATCAATAGCGGACTCGAGCCCCCTGACAATCTTCCCAGCCCGCAGAGACATGCCGCGCATAAACGCACTTTGACGCTTCGGAGGCGAAGAGGGTCCTGGATGCCCTGGGGACTCGGCTGCATCGGACTCGTATGGCGAGGAAGATATCCTCAAGTTTGAGCTGGAATGGGCGTGTCGGACAGATGTCCTTGGCGGCCATTGCACGCCCGCAGATGCGCTAGCGGTTCGCGCATTCGCGCGGGCGCCACACATGGGGAACAGCTCTCTGTCCTGTTTGCCATTGTCGTGGTCACGCTTTGCCGTCGTGGCCGCGTCTGTGGAAAGCGTCGAGGAGCGTTTCCGATATGAGGGTGCCATGCCGACGCTAACAGTGCTGACGGTGGTACTTTTAATTTTCTCTAGAGAACGGGGAAGCTCTGTAGAACGGTAGCCGCGGGCTCCACTTGCTTGAATAACATTCCCGATGTTGGGGTACTGTGTATGAGGATAGGAACCAAGATGTGACACGGACAAGGAGGGTGATCTGACTCTCGGCGAGCCAGAGGGCGATGCTTCCGAAGGAGGTGGTGAAGGTAGTGGTGAAGACGTACTGGAGGGGATATGCGCCAGTCTAGACGCAGCAGACCTGCTAGCTTTCTCTGACCGCTCCTTAGCCTGACTTTGGCGCTCCAAGTCCCTCATCCATCCTTCCCATTCCATCTCGCTGTCGTCATCGCTGTCATCGTCAGACCCATTGTAGATGTTCGATGGAATAATGTTGGTCTTATACTGCATTTCCCGCGAAAATGCTTCGCGATGGTAGCGAATATTGCCCGACAGGGTTTCCCCAAGACCCTTTTCAGTCCAGAGCACCCACGCCATGGGTTTGCCCACATCTCCCATACCAGCTTTACGTGCATTTTCAACCGTATTGATGCGCCATTCAGGATGGGGGATTGTGTCGTATGAAGCGAACGATGACACGGCGGGTGACGGAATGGAGTGGTGGGAAACGGTGATGATGGATGGCGAGGGGACGAAGGACGACGATATTGGGTGAGAAGCTTGACGGTGAAGGATGCGGAGAATGCTTGAAAACGCTGAAAGCGCTTCATTGCGTGCTCACTCTCGAGATTGGGAAAACCCACCATGATCATCAAGCATGTCGAGAACAATCCATTCCCCTTCCCCATTGTAGGCGTCGTTGGTGTCATAGGCGTATTCGCCAGACCTCTCTCTGGGGTGCTCCTGTTCCGTTGGCTGCTTCAAGTCGAACGCAGAGTCCACATGTGGAAGGGATCCCTGGACGCTGGTTTTTAAAACTTCTGAAATGGGAGACGACGGTGAAGATGGCGGCGGGGAAGCCACACCAGTCAGTGAAGTCGTGCGAGGTCGAAACATGATGCAGACAACTCCAGGCTGAGTGACGATGAAAAATGCGCGCTCAAGTGCGTCGGCGCCACGGAGTGCCCTCATGGTACTCAATGGAAATTGGTGAAGTGGAGGAGTCGTCTGAAATGGAGCGATCAGCGTGATACAGTAGCACACGAAGGGGACGATGTACCACATGGTCCTTGCAAAGGGAGAGGATTCCTTGGTTGATAACGACCCAGCGAGCTTTCCAATCTACCTTTGTCTTGCGTCTCTTTTCTGAATGGAAGCTGCTCGACTTTGGGGAGAATGAATCCAACCTATGAGCCAATTTGTCCTTTGCCTTGTAGCCACTATGCTCGCACTGGGTGTCGATGCCAGGTGCCTCAAAGCGACCGGATCTGTGATCCCACACAGCACGCATAACTCTGACCTTGGCTTGGAAGTATGGCTGTATGTATTCTGCCAGGACGTCGCGTTGCAGTGGGGCGACGATGCCGAGCGGGTGCATCTCGAGGAGCTCGTAAGGACGGAGGTTGTACCACGAGAGGGTGAATTCGTCCTCGAGGATGGACCCGGTGGAAAAGGATAGGAGCGTGTACTGGTCGACGAGAGGGCTGCTTCCTGGTTGGACGGCCTGAGAAGGCGAGCGGGGGAGATAAGAGTGGTTTGCGGGTTTGTGGCGAGGTGGCAAGTCTTGGTCTGAATACTCGTCGTCTTCGTTGTAACCGTCATCGAGACTGTCGAGGGAGGAGCGGGAGCGGATGCTGGAGGCGAATGTGATGGGTGAGACTGAGCGCTGTGTGCGTGGGCCGAGTGACTGTACGAGATTGCATTTTGCAAGGATCCAAAGTTTTATTTGTTTTACCTTGGACTGGTCGTCGAGATGGGTGAGGAACCACTGATCGTAAGGAACTGAACGAGTGAGTAAGTCGATGACTGGAAGCGAACAAGTACGTACCGAACCTGCACGCAATTGGGACCAGCATCGACGTTCAGTGGCGACCGCCGCGTCTGGTAGTTCCCATGTCCCTCCTCAGCGATCCCGGGTGAGTCTCCCCCCCCTACCAGCATTGTCCCTGCTCATATCCATCCCAGATATCTCGTACACAGTCTGCGGCTGTCCTACCTCCGCAACGTCGACGACCCATACGGCGGTCGCATCATATCACTCAGCCCCTCTTACTCCTCCAACCCCTACATCCTCGCCGCATCCCTCGCCGACATTAACCGCTGGCCAGAGCTCGAATACCCCTCCAGCCCTCCCATATCCGATGACGAACACGACTCCGAGGACAAACCACCAGGCCCATCTCATCTCGGTGCCGCGACCGGCCTCAGACACCACCAGACCATCATGGGCACCCGATCCGGCGCCCTAGGCATGCGCGTCACAGGTCGGCGCGCTTCATCTTCCAGGCGCGCTTCACAGGCAGCCAACACGCTCAGTCTCGCTCAACCAGACCCCGATCAGCCCGCCCTCTCCCGCGTCAATCCAATCCGCACGGGGGATGGCCCACAAGAGGTCGAGGTCATATCGTCTCTACCTTCTAGGTCGTCGCAAATGCACGACCCGCCCCCTCCAGAACCACCCGCAAAGGAGGTCCAGTTCATCCCCAAGTTCAAAGGCGCCGCAGAAATGGAAGCCCGTAGAAAGTTGCGCATGCTCGCTCGCCGCGGTCAAGCATCCGCAAATCCGAAACCCGCTTCTGACGTGAACAAGTATCTCAATCCCGAAATATCTTCCTCGGACGAGGACGATGCCATTCTCGAAGACGACGACAATGTCGACGACTTTGATCTCATCGACCGTGGTGACGATATGGACGAGGGTGATGAATTCGATCCGTATGCCCCTCTTTATCCCTCTTTCCCTCGGATATCTGATACTGGAACAGTGATTTCGCTGCCACACGCACGCCCGGTGTCGGTTTTGACAGTACCTCCGATGCAGGCTCCATCTTGTCAGGGCCTGCATCTGCCATTTCTGCATCCAATCCTTCCGCCTTTGCCTCATCCTCCTACCTCGGACAACCCGCTCGTGCACGATCTCGTCTTAGCCCCGTCACAGAGGCTCGTGGGTTTGACGAGTCCCACGATGTTCAGTCCGCACCCGAGCATGACGAAGCCATAGATGCCCATTTTGAGATGGTCAACCCACCTCCCCCTGCCGTTCATCCCACAGTTCCTCTTATCGCAAGGCCGGAAGGCCGCAAAAGGGGTGTTTCGATATCTCAATCCATTCTCGATTTACCCACGTCAGACATCGAGTTCTCGCGGAGTGCCGTCCGTCCACTATTACCAAGGGTCTCCGCCTTGTCAGCGATACTCGCCTCGACCGGTGGTTCTGCTAACCCCTTCAGCGAATTATATGGCGCCATTTCAGGGCGCGGGGAGTCTGCATCAATGGATGTCAAAATATTTTTCCCGCACGCACATGAACCAAAGGGAAAAGCCATGACCCTCAATGTGCGACGAGATGCAACTGTTGAAGAGGTTATCGGGTTTTCATTGTGGAGTTATTGGGAACAGGGTTGGCTCCCGAAGCTCAATGAAAGCGTGAGTGAGAATGATCCAAAGTTGTCTGGAATAGGGTGGATCATGCGAATCGCCGAGGACGACGGAGAAGTCGACGAAGACTTTCCCCGTGAGTTTGAACCATATGCGGCCTGATCTGGATCACCGATAACATTTCAGCTCCTGATCGTACCGGAAAAATCTCAAAGTTCAACTTTGATGCATTCGCAATCCTGGCGGCAACTTCCCTTCAGAGTTCGTCTGTCTCATTCCACCATGGGGAGAAGTGTTAAATTTGCTTTCTAGTTCAACAGAATGAGCAGTTGGAAAGCAAAATTCAGCGCAGACCCTCGAGGGTTATGGCCGCACCAAAGAAGGCTGACGCACTCCCTGTACCTGGTCTTGTTCTACCTTCTGTTCCAGGAGCTGGAACAAGCTCCCTCTTCGGCACAACCCCTATTCTGTCTTCATCCCTTGGACCGTCGTCGAGTCACGGCCCTCCCATTTTTCTTCGGATACGTGTCGCGGATACCGCCGACGCAGTTCATATTTCTACTACAATACCTGTGTATGTATATCGTTTACCTATTCTTTTCAGAAGCTCACGCATTATTTAGGTCGGCTGGCATGTACATGCAAGAAGCGCTGGAACTCGTGTGCCGCAAGCGCAAACTTGCGAATCCGAAAGACTATGCACTCATCCTCAATGACCTAAACATCTTGATTTATCTGGACCGCACTGTAGCTTCCCTCGAAGGTAAACGTGAACTCACTTTGGTCAAGAGGTCCATGCTACCTCAAATGGGCATCGAACCCGAAACGCGTGCTACGCGAACCACCGACCCAAACGGTTTGTAAAACTTGTTACCCGCTTGCTGCACCGCTGAACATGTTTGTGTACTAGCGTCTATCTTCAAGAGAATTTCAGACGTACCCGAGATGCACCCCAACGCTGGAACAGACTATACTACCGCATACAAGGTTGGTCTTTCTATCCCTTCTTTGATACAAATCTCACGGACGTCGATGAAAACAAAGCGGTACACAATTTACCGCAAAATGCCTATGCTGGCTCGCCAGGAACGCACACTAGCTATTGACGGTGTCTACGTTCATGTGAGTCTAGCTGGTCGAGAATGGACTGTGATCTCACTCCACGCGAAGATCATGCCTTCTGCAAACAAGGCCAAGGCGGTCTTTGATAGTGGCAAGACTCTTTCATTTCACATCAAGAGTGTCTTGGTCTGCCAACAATCACAAAAGACATCGACGCTCTTCAAGGTCGTCGTACAACGAGACAGCAGAAATAAGCGATACGACTTTGAGGCGGATACTGCCAAGCTGGCAGGTAAGACGACAATCTTTAGAATTACTTTACTGCGTTGAACCCTCTGGCAATAGCTGAAATCGTCCAAGCGATCAAAACACTCAAATCCAGTCTGGACCGCTCTTCTACGGTCCATCGTTCCAGACGGAGCAGGCATGTCGGATGACCAGACCAACTATAATCTTGTTATTCCTTACTTGACTGTACTGATGTATATACATTCAAGTGTTACATAATCGACGTCGTGTAGTACTGTACCACAACTTTTTCAAAGATTCACTACACCAGGCAAGTACGCTCACAGCCCCGAGTTCCCAATCTCTTTGAGCGTCAAGAAACTGCACAGTTCTTATGCCTCTTCCTTTCGACCTCTGCGCGCGCGTTCAAAACGCTTTTCGTGCCCGGCACCGGTACTTGGCCGTCGACCACTCCAAACAAAACCTGGCCATTCTCTCCATTCTTCTCCGCGCTGGATTTCTGAGCAACATTACCCGAGGAACCATCGCCTCACCCTCCCCTTCAGACTTTCAACACGTCAGCGAACCACAGCGTCGAATCTGGGCAGAACTCAAATATCGCGATGACCGGCCCGTGCTTTCGAACATGAGACTCATTAGCATGCCCAGCCGACGCGTGTTCATGGATCAGGGAGAGATAAAGCGAATTTGTAGTGGAAGGCGGGCGCAGACAGTCAAACCTCTGGGTCTTGGGGAGATTGCTGTGGTAAAGACGAAGAACAGGGAACATGAATGGCTGGAGGCGCGGGAGGCGCTCACGTTGGGGCTAGACGGCGAGGTCGTCTGCAGAGCTCGATGATCACTTTGCATTATTCTCGTATGGATGCGCTTTTTTGTTGTTGTTCTTGCCTTGGACTGACGACGTTTCGATCACTAGAGCTCTCTTGTTGTCGTTCTGCGCTACAATAATATTATAATGACGTTCGTCCTCGCACGATCAGCCTCTCTGGGGTGCGACGGTAGCCCGAAGCTCTCAATTGACAGTCCTCGAACTCCAATGTCGTATGCTCTGCTCATATTAGGCGTCCTCGCAGTTACGAATTTCGCTTCAGGCAACCGCAACCTTTCCTTCCGTTTTCAGCCATATCGTGTCCAGCATCCAGATGAGTATGAGACTCGGCGAATCTTGGCGGCACCTACTTCTATGCTCCGCTGAGAACCCACAACTTCCACTGCTAATCTGCCCTTACATCTGCCTCCGTCAGCTTAGGAATGATGGGTCTCAATGTCGACAAATAAATTGACTCGGCACACTTCTGACTTGCCTACATGTAGTCTTTCTTCTAGGGTCACACACACTCAGCCCTCAGCAATCTCGGCTACTTTGTCGCAAGTGATTTGAGGGACTTCAATGACCTCATAGCCTGGACAAAGCCCATCGACCATCAACAGGGCGTACTCGTGCCTGTGCGCGAGAAAGTTTTATTCCGATCAATTCAAGGCTTTGAGCGCCTCACATCAGGTCCCAGAAATGGACATTGTCCCAGACCTCAACACGTCTATTGTCTTCCACCGAGGTGGAACTACGTCTCCCTCCTCTCGACCGCGGTCTAGGACCGTCTACCCCGAAAAGTCTCGGCCGCTGCCTGCTTTCAGGAGAGGTTTGAGCAGTGGGTTCCTTGACAGACTCCGATGAGGCATTGAATTATACCAATTCGACATTTGCCTTGCCTCCTTGTGTCGATGATCGTTAGTGGTTGATCAGTGATCTTGCTGTCGGTCCCAGGGACAAGTGCTTATCTCCGTCGGTGCGTACTTTCTGATTTTGATGGATCTATTGAATTGGTCGCATGGCTTGATCGCATTCCTCTCGTTTCCGGATTACTATCATGGCAAGTCTCTCGACAGTATCTGCCTCCCGCTCGCCATTAATTGTGTTCATTCACAATATCGGTGCATGGGATTGCCATATGATACTAAACTCTAATTACAATGGGGGGAAAAAATACCAGAAGATGCATCAAACCCGGGTAACCAATGCGAATGGGTCATCATCATCATGCATGTAGATCGTAAGCATAACTCGTCACATCGATTTGTGCTTCGGGAGGCCCCCTCCCAACACGATTTCATCAATCCCTCTCTTCACCCTCATCTTTCCCTCCAACTCTTCCCTGCGCAATCGCAACTTCAGCTTCCCAATCGACACCGCGGACACCAGTCCAAATCCCTACTCCAGAGGTGTACACCAGCGCGACTGTCAATCCTTCCCAAAGACCTCCAAGCGCATGTCCACGCATGAACGTGAGGTATAATCCAAGCGGGATACCAAGAGCGTAGTAAGCGGAGAGGTTTAGAATGGCTCCTGCAAACTAAGGGAAGGGTGGTTGGGAGTGGGACTCGGCAATGGATACATCTGCTTACCTGCTTTCCTCGCGCACGGAATATTCCACCAGTGATTCCTGCTGTCGCATCGAAAACTTGGAACAGTGCGACGAGGGGCAGAATGGACGCAACGAGCGAGACGACCTCTGCCGGGCAGTCAGTATCAAATTCCGACCACCCATTCGCGTAGCTGCACATGACATGGGAGAGTGATAGGACATACCAGGGTCGCTGTTGAAAAGATAACTCCACTTGTGGCGGAAGACTAGGAAGACGGTACTGGAGAGATTGTACCAGAACAGCCGCATTGACGAATGAAAACGCTTCAACGTGTAACCATCACTCACCTGAAAACACATCCAATCGCGACAGCCATAACAAGGGACGTTGCCGCAGCTATCCCGGCCCTTCTCGCGCTTCCTTGACCGAGGAGGTTTCCGATCCTAGTGTAGTTTGTGGTACGAAGAGGAGGAAGCGGAAAAATATAAGGGTAGCACAGAGTATAAGAACGACCAGTCGATGGTCTCCCTCGATAGAACAGCGCGACCACAATGCTTACCGCACAGAGGTAGCAACACTCAACGCAAATGGCGCCTGGTATGTACACGATGAAGAGAGCAACAACACGGATTGCGCCGCAAGCGCAACAGATCCCAGCCTACCAGACAAGCAAGCAAATCAGTTGTGAGTCAATGAAAACAGAAGATGGACCCATTTACTGGCTAGCGGCAACTGACAGCATGTATATTGTTAGTGAGCATCCAGGAAGAAAGGCTGCAGAAGCACTCACGTCCAACCAATTCCCAACTCCACCATTCGCTAGCAGTCTGACCCACTCCAGCGATGCCGAGCCTTGCTAACAGACCCCATCCCTTCCAAATTTCACCCGTGATTGGATTGAGTGATTCACGGGTGATTGGTGACCACGCTGTATGAGGTGCATAATAATATCCGTAGAAGATAGAAGCTGCTGACACGAGGTTAAAGGAAAGAGCTGTGGCGAGTGGTGCACCCATGAAGGAGAGCCCGAGAGGATAGACTATGGAAGTAGTCAAAGGTGAATAGAATAAACGATCAGGAACGTGATCGCCCACCAAATAACCAGTTTAGGAACGCGTTGATCGGCGCGACCACGATTGTGATTCTCGTCGGGACGTCAAACAAACCTTGAGACTGGAAATATCGTCTGCGCACGTGTGTCAGTTTTTGCGCCAATGTAGTAAACATGTCACCATGTACCTGGAGATACAGTTGAAGGCATATGCTGGAAGGCCCAGGGATGCCCAGCGGAGGTAGATTCCGGCAAGTCGTGCCACCTCGGGCTCTTGGTTGAGGGCGAGGAGTATAGGTTCTGCTCTGAGCCAAATAGCAGATATCGGCTGTAGGCGGTGAAATTACACTGAATTCGATGTGTGGAGACGTAACTGAACATACGATGAGGATTATTCCTGTCATGAGCACTGTTCCAAACGTCTGATTAGCATTGCAGGTCATGGACAGTGGAGTCGGAAAAACCAACCCATCCTTTGAGACCATAAACCGACCATGTAGGGCTTGTCTGAGGTCCAGGCAGGTGGAAGAAGGGTATCAAGCGTTGATGCGAAACCCTGCACGATGCTGTATCCGGTGACGGAAGCCGTCATAGAGGCCAAAGTGGCGGCTGCCAGGGCGAGTGTAGAGAGGTGACCTATGGATATGACGGAAGCGATGATGAAAGAGTACTCGAAAAGGTGAGTACTTGGAAAAAAAATTAAAGGATAAGTATGAAGATGGCGGAAAAGCAAGGGCAGGACGTACCCGAAAACGGGGAGGGAATACGCGGTGAGTATGCGGAGTTCCTCACGGAACATTTTGGAGGTGGGCATCTGTTCTGCAGACGCAGTATCATGTACATTGTCATCTGCTGGTTCACGTAGCCTCGGAATAGGAGGAGGTTGCAGAAGGGGTGTGCGTTCAGAAATGGGAAAAACCCCTGCAGTAGTACCAGCTGAACCCTTTCCACGGATTGGGATGCCACGAGGCGAATCCGAGAGGGATTCGGTGTGTCGTTGATCCTGCACATCCACTGAAGATGCGCCATAATGAGATAGGATAGCATAGTCTTCGCGGAGCGACTGTGGTGTGCCAGAATGACTGAACGACATGACGAACAAACCAGTGTCACAAGATGA
>JBBPQU010000621.1:0-17055 GCA_038092655.1 Boletus sensibilis | reverse complement strand
ATCTGGACCTTGAAGAAGACAGCACCAGAGATCAGCCCGAGCAAACTCTATCAGAAGAGGGCCTTGCTGCTCTGATCGCCTCCCAGATGCCTTTCAGGGAGGAGATGCATGGCTACATAGCTGTGGAGGCAGCTAGAGTCACCAAGATATTTCAAGATGACGACTTGCTGCCCCAGTGGGTTACTACTCACACTCCAATAATTGCTGGCACAGAAGATACTCCCACTGGCATCCAGCTGAAGGAGCTAGGTGTCCGAAATGCACAGGCAGAGTGTTACGCTTGGCCCGAAGGTGGACAAGCAGAACTCAGTAAAGCAAGGACAAGGGAGTTGTGTTACGCTTGGCCCGGAAATGGACAAGCAGAACTCAGTAAAGCTAAGACAAAGGTAGTGACTCAATGACGGAGTCTGATGATGACTTCCACAAGGGGCTTCTAAGTGGTGGACGACCAACAAGTACACGCTTGAAGGCGGAGACTTTCTCAGCAATCGGCTAAGGTGGTAGAACAAGGATGACAACTCGAGTGAGAGCCGGTGTAGAGAGCGTCCACTCCCTATGGTTGTAAAGCACCATTTTACCATCTGTCACCACATCAATCTGAGTCCGAAACCAGTCTGCTCCGTATCTGTCGCAGTCCAGTCAATCCAAAGTCCAGAGTCCTGTTTCTGAGTCCAAGGAAGGTCCGGAACAGTCTAGATAAGTTTTCTTTTACCTTCGTTTACAGTGGTTTCTGAAAGTATGTGGAAAACAGATTTTCAAAAGTCACATCTTGGAGACAGCCGGGCAAGGACCCCAGGCGTAGCTGAGTAAGCAACCTATAGCGTAGAATTGCATTCATGCCTGTATACATTGCTTGCATGTCTGAGCAACCAGAAGCTCCTTCTGCAAACAGGCAGTATGCCTTTGCAATAGCCCTCACCATCTACTCCCCATTCAAATAGCCATCCAAAGGTGGCAAAACTGTTTCCAAGCGACTAGAAAAATCCATAAAAATTAAACAACTACTTTTTTCACTTGACAAAGCTAACTACATTGAATTCCTGGAAAGTATTCTCAAGAAGCATGAAAAAACCCAGTACAAGGTCTCCAGCAAACAGTGGTTTTCATTCAAGTACATTACGCCAAAAACGAAGAGGTAAGACTTCCCAACATTTCCAGTTGCCTGACCTGACGAAAAAATTTCTAGCCAGCGCGCAAGTGATGCAATGGATGTTGACAACGAGTTGGACTACAAGGAGATGGTCCAAAGGATTGTCAACACTGCCAGCGACCTCGGCACAACAAAGATCCTTGTTGACATGAAGCATGTCGAAAAACTCCCATCACATCTAGCTGACGGTGACTCCAGTGACGAGGAATCAGCCAATTCGGACAACACAATCTCAACTAAGATCAAGACCCCATTTCAAACGGTATCAGATCTTGACATGCGTCTTGCTCGATGGCATGTGAAACTAATGAAGAAGTACAAGAATGACGACAACGATGACTTTACATATATTGGACCATCAGGTGTCACCATCCAGCTCACTCCCGCCATGTTACTTGATTGGGCATGCGCTTTGGTATGGACTTTGTAATGTTGCACGGCGCACACAAGAGTTCTAATTAGCCTATAGGAGGAGGGGCAGGCCACATTGAGCATGCCACCCAATATACCCTCGTTCGACATTGCCAACAAAGCACTGTTCCTGCACCTGGCATGCAAGGCACAGGTGTCAACTCCTTCACAGCCCATACCACCTCTGAGTCCCGTGCTGGATGTCAACTCGCTTACCTCGGTTCTTCTCCTTCAGATGCTAACTAATTCCGGCCTACTTCCTCAATCGTCCACCTCAGCCCTCCCAGTTCCTCAGTCCAGGTCCCCTCAGGCTCCAACTACATCCATTCGTCATGTCTCGGAAAGACCACCAAACCCGCCTCCTTTTCCTTCCCCATCCCAGCTCTCACACTTTCTCCAATATGCTGAAACCGACCTTGGCATTCCTAATGCCGCTGTGTATGAGCAGAAGCTTGCTGCACAACACATCAGCCCTGATATTCTTGCTGAAATCGACGACAAGATTCTTTTGGAGGTTGGAATTCCAACTGGCGACATAATCCATCTGAAAAAGGGAAGTATGGTTTGGTGGAATGGCCCCGATGCAAAGCGAAAGCGCAGCAATACCGGTCAGAGCTTAGTGGGCAAATCAATGTCACCTACCTGCCCATGCCAGAAAAGGATTGTGTATGAGAAGAAGTATCACGATGGTGGTGGCTGCCGTTTCACTGCATCTCCCATGATTCCTGGAGACGATGATGTGCCAAGGGACTATGATCTCTGGTACCAGTCGACAGATCACGGTGTTTGGCTCCCCATTCCAAAGGAATACATTGTTTGTGAGGACGCTGAGGAGAATGAGGAGGAGGATAGCTTCTTTACATCGTTTGGCTAGCACAGTTGTATTCGCTTCATTAGTTGTGTGTTTGCCATCACATGTCTATTGCTACTATCGCAGATAAATGAAGACAGTTGATATGATACGATGCAATACAATGCGGACCAGACAACTTGACAAACAATACAATGGACAGCACAACGGACAGCACAAGTTGCAGATGATATGGCGGATGATACGATATACTACACAATGTAACCCAATGCTCTAAAATACCCTTCCGCCTTGTTGGAGGTGATATTCTGACAAGCACAAGCAATCGCAGTCATCGAGAAGTCATCACAGTGGCACCGCAAATGTGCCTTGATTGTGGAAAATGCTTGCTTGATTGGGTTGTAATCGGGGGAGTAAGGAGGCAGGTAAATGAGTTTGCAAACTAGTGGTAGTTAGTGCATGAAGAATGAGATATTGATGATGCACAATTCATGTCTTCAATCAGCGCACGGACTTCTTCACTTTTGTGGATGCAGCAATTGTTCATAACAAGTACACTGCGGGAACCGGGATATGGGTTGGTGAAGGGCATCTGTACTGAAGATGCATCAATAAAAATACACATAGAATCGTAATTGATGTACCACATGTTCTTTCAAAAAACTCACAAAGTGCTTACCATTGACCAGTCCCTCAACAATGTCATATGCGATGATGCCGTTGAGAGTGATGGCAGGAATGATAGAGTATCTTGTGCCATGTACAAAGCACCTCCTGACACAGCAACGAACTCCTCTCATTGACCGCCCGTATTGGCGGGAGGATGTTCATTTATCTTTTGCAGCTTCATCGATAAATACGAGCATATTCAGATCTGGCACTTCTGCAGCGATGCAGTTCATATAAAGTGTGTGCATCATCTCGTTCCACTCCATGGCAGGAGAGGAAACAATCTTTCGAGTGATTGAAAGCCACTCAAGTGTTTGAAGAAGTGTAGAGAACGTAGCATATTTATGATGCTTAGCCCAAAGCTCGCTTTGAAGTTCATCAAGGTAAATGGTTTTCTGATGCTGAATGATGGTAAAAATAAAAGCGACATCCAGTGAGGTGAGTACTCGAGGGTGTCCAGTAGCACAAGAGTATTTGCGCGGGTTGGTTACGGTTCCATATCTTGAATAGAAAGAAAGTGTTTTGTAAACAAGCGACTTCTTGATGCCCATCATGTGACAGATCTGTTGGACACCATAGTTATCATGATACAAGAGGGGGATGTGGGCTTTGACATCGGGAGATATAACACGGTGGCACCCAGGCATGGATGGTTGCGACGAGCAAAACCAACCACACTTATTTGGTTATAGGCTACACAGTCAGCCACTTCCGGGGTCCTTGCCCAGCTGTCTCCGAGGCGCAACTTTCGAAAATCTGTTTTCCACATACTTTCGGAAACCGCTGTAATTCCAATATGCACTTGTGAAGTGCATGTCCGTTTATTAGACAGTTCATTTCTGGTGCTGTCAGCCTGTCATTCATATCTTAGCTACAATATGTCTCGTACAACTCCAGATTAGTCCGGAGTATTTAACCCATGTACTTTCCGTGGGTAATACAGTTTTCCGCATGCCAGGATTTCTCATCATCGTATCGTTCATCATCATACCATCCGACAATTGTATCGCCCGTATCGTGTTCCACCAATTGTTTCCACGTTTCCGACCACTGTTCGACATCCTCCATTTGTTCCTTTCTCCTCCGGAGTTCTGGAAACTCCGGAATCATTGTTCTTAGTCCGGAAATACTCGGACTTGCAATATCTCGGGTGTAAGTCAATTAGGATCAGAAACTGACTAGTCTCTCTTCGACGTAGGATCCCTTGGATGACTACTCGTGTCCTTCTTCCCTTTCTGCAGGTTCAGGACTAATTTCCAGTCCTCCAAACCACTTTTGTTGTTCTACACCGGGCTTAGAAAGAGAGACGAGAGGAGGAGAATGCAGCGATGTATAAGAGAAGACTGAGTAGGTCTAAGCTAGAGCTATATCAATGCGAGGAATCGGGTTTATGTACTAGAAGAGCCTGAGAGATAAGAACTATAAAAGGAAGTATACACATCATCATGGAAACCCATAGAAGGGTATGGAATAAGGATGACGTGTTGCGATGTGTAAGCATAGAAGGCGATGGAAGGTCAAAGAACAACACTGACATGTCGTATGACTAACAAGTGATGAGTAAACAAGGTAAAAAGAAATGCATCGAATGGGGCTCGAACAGCTGATGCAATAGTCTGTAGACGAGGCAAGGATAAAACATAGATAAAGAAAAGAGTACACATGGATCGTAACATTACCCCCCTATTAGATCCTGAATCTCCAATGAGGGTAAGTTTTTAGAGACCACGGTAGTTGACTCCAGGGGAACTGGTGATATTAGCCCAAGCCTCTGCACTGTAGAGGTCATCCTCAATGAAAGTATCCTCATGCTCAGGGAAGCAGTTGTTGAAGTGGGGGTTGAGAGAATCATTTGGGGAGTGGTTTTGGCGGTGAGGAGTGAAATGACGAGGGGAGCGATGGGTCACAGTGGAGGAACATGGAGGGGGGACATGACAAGGAGGGGGTTCTTGAGGAGCAGGGGATCCAAGGGGCGCACGAGAAGAGTTGGATGATTGCGATGAAGAGGAAGAGGGGGTTCGTGCACGGACACGAGGAGGACCGGGACAACACCATTGAGGATGACGTGGAGCCCAGACATGACAGAGTGGACATTGATATAACGTGCAAGAGGTACGCACATGTCTGAGGCGGTGACACACGAAACAAGAGTTGTGGTAATGAGGGTGTCTGTGATAAAGGGCAATGCGTCCAGATTCTTCAGCGTGAGCAACTTCAGTGCGGTCCATAGTGAGAATTTCCTCTGGGTCTAGGGCGGATGATGAAGCGGATGGGGTAGAAGGGTTTTCTGACAGTCTTTGTCCCAGGGACAACTGCTGCAAGTAGTGATCAATTTCTTCGAAGAACTTGAGGATATCGAGCTCATGGAAGGCAACAATGAGATGTTCGGTGAGGTCTCTCTGAATAGACCGAAGGATGGTAGCATAGAAAGAGTTATCAGTGTCACCAGCATCAAGCCAGGTGGTGATGGCAGAGATGCGGGCGATCTGGAGGTACGCAGAGTAGAGGGCGAAGATAGCTGAGTCCGCGTCACAATGAGCAGAGATGGCAAGAGCCATGCGGGGATTATGGATATGGTGGTCGAGGCGTTGGGGCACCTCGTGCATGGTGTAGTCTGAACGGAGGGTATTAGTGTGGAGTGGGACATTAAGGGAAACTACAGGAGTAGACAATGTAGTGATAGAAACAGGTGGGAGATCAGGCTCCCTGTTACGCTCGACCTGGGTAGGACCGAACGTAGCTCTGGTTGGACAAGAGAGGTCTAGGGCGAAGGGTTATCCTTGGATGCATGAGCATACACAAGGCAAAGTGAGTCATCCTGCGGTGGAGTCCCGAGACGATGACAAGGAGACCGGTCGAGTAGGCCGGGTTGAAGGTTCAGAGGATCCTGTGGGGTGCTAGGCGCACAACGACCACAGCAGAGGAAACCGGATGCAGGGGCTCAATAGCTCACCTGACCAGGTCAGAGGTTCAAAGGGACTGGATGCAGTCTGGGTCAAGGGTACGAGACGAGGGGCCAAGAGCGAGTGAGGAACCGAGTGGATTTCCTAGCAAGGACAAGTACTAGGGAGTACAAGGGAGGTCTAAGCTAGGGTTTGACTGCGGAGGAGTCGCGTATTTATATGTATGAGTCCAGTGCACAGACCATGAGAACCAAGTACTAAAAGTGGAATGGGAAAGGGGATGACACATCATATGATAATGAGTAGCCAATGAGAAGGTGACGCATCATTAGTATTACAAATAAAAGAGATGGCGTCATCATGGCGTGATGACTGTGGAGACACGTGATGAAACGGCAATAGCCAGATAGAAGAAGTCACGTGATGAGAGAAAGAAAGAATGTACGAGGCAGGAGTCGAATGAGCGACTCGTATGAATACAACGCAAGGTTAAAGAAAAAAAATAAGAGGAATCGTAACATTACCCCCCTCCTATCGTCGAAGTGCCACTGAGACACCTTCAAGGGGATCCTGTGATGTTAGCCCACGCTACCTCGTCGTAGGGGTCATTGTCGATGTATACATTGTCGAAAGTTTCATCTGCGCAAGGCGCAGGGACAGGGAGAGGACGAGAGCATCGAGATGGGTGACGCTGTTGGTGGGATCACTGGGAGTCTGTGAGGATGGAGGTGCGGGAGTGGCGGGAATGAAAGAAGCTGTGGGAGGACGAGGAGGGTTGGGAGTTTTGACGATGGGGACGCCAAGGACAGATGTCGGCGTGGTGACCAGGGGCCATACAATGGCAGATGGAGCAGCAGAAGCAAGGGCAGTATGCCTGGTTATGGCCAGGTGCCACACGCTGGCAGTAGGGGCATGAGTAGATGGGACAGTCCTGTTTCATGTGGCCAAGGTGTCTGCATTGGAAACAGGCTTGGGAATACCAGGGGTGCAAGGGAGGAAG
The DNA here is from genome assembly GCA_038092655.1 of Boletus sensibilis. Lineage (NCBI taxonomy): Eukaryota > Fungi > Basidiomycota > Agaricomycetes > Boletales > Boletaceae > Boletus > Boletus sensibilis. The sequence continues at coordinate 10,111 of JBBPQU010000621.1, read as the reverse complement.
AGGGTTACTTCTGTAAACATGAGCTTCAGCCTGGTCAAGGGCCGCGAGGGACGATTCGTCGAGGGGGGATGAGGACGCTGAGGGGGTCTTGGGTTCACGTTCCAGGAATGTGGGGTCGATAGTTTCCTCAAGGAGGAAGTTAGCCTCTGAAGGAGGAGGCGTAGGAGAGGGCTCAGGAGAGGAAACACAGGGGATAGGAAGATGACGCCCTATGCGGAGGGTGGCGGTGTGGTCGGATAACTGTTGCCGAGTGTTCATCACTTCGGCGAGGTCCTGGGTTAGGGGATGAGTATGACACGCCAGATTAAGGAGGTAGCGGTCGGTGTCGACGAGGAACTCGAGCATGTCAAGTTGGTACATAGCGATGAACAGCTGGGCTTGCACATCGCGGGCATCATCAAGGACAAGGCGATTGACGAGCTCCTGCTCTGCTTGGGCCACAGGGGATCCCAAGTGAGTGATGATGGTCTCGTTCTGGAGGAAGGCGCGGTAAAGTGCGTGGAGGGGGGACCCTATATCAAGGTAGTGGTCGATATGCGTGGCGATGCAAGGATTGCACAGTTGTTGCGCGAGCATGATGGTCTCTTCTCCATTGGGGTGGTCGTCGCGGAGACGGTTGGCGAAGATGGGGACGTCTATGGATAGGATAGGCTCTGAGCAAGCAGCCACAGAAACCGGAAGATAAGGATTTGGAGCAACAATAGGATGTTGCTCAACAGCGTACAGGCCGGATGTAATATCCAGGGATGCAAGAGGGGGAGTACCTCCAGCGTCAAGGTCAAGAGGAGGTGGGAAAGGCGCACGAAGAAGATCAGGAGGTGACATAGGACGACGAGGATAATTGTCAAGGGTGGCATTGGCTTCGACGGGGGAGACATTTTGCAGTGGGGTGGATGGAGTGACAGAGGAGACAGTTGAGATCGAGCTGGGGGTGCGGAGGTTAATGGAGGACATAGTGGTTTGGGTTCAAGAGTGGTTGGGAGAGAAGACGGAGGGGTGCAGCTTCTTATATGCCTTGAGGGCAGAGCTGGCATTTTTCAAATTCCATTCTGGGACCCATGAGTCATCTTCCGCAGTATATCCCTTCCAGCGGATCAGGAAGGAGTGGGAGCAGGAAGTTCTGCGGTGGTGCAAGATCTGGTCAATTTCATATTCCTCTTCGCCAGCGACCAAATCCGGTGGAGGCTTCGGGAAGTTCCATCTGTGGACGGGGTTCTCGCAGTAGGGGGTTAGCAAAGAAGCATGGAAGACCGGATGGATCTTCCAGGTGGCAGGAAGTCAGAGGTGATAGGTGATTGGCGATAAGACCTTCGTGATGGTGAAGGGTCCTTCGCATTTCGGGGTGAATTTTGGGTTGACGACGGAGCGCTTCAGGTTTCAGGCTTCGAGCCAAACCTTGTCTCCATTTATGAAGGGGGTGAATTTCTGATGGGTACGAGCGGCCATAGTTTGGCGGGTGAGTTCGTGGGACGCAAGGGCTTCGCTTTGAGTGGCGTTTAAGGTCTTCATGCGAGTTTCTATGGCAGGGAGCGAGGATTCGGTGATAACTGAAGGCAGGGCACGGGGTTCATATCCCATCATGAGATAGAACGGGAATTGACCGGTGATGGAATGAGGGCGGTGGTTGTGGGCGAATTACATGTGGGAAATGTTGTCAGCCCAGGAACCGGGGTTATTTCCGCAAAAGATGCAGAGGTACATCTCAATTTCCTGGTTGACGTGTTCGGTTTCGCCGTCAGTCTGAGGGTGGTAAGCTGTTGAGAGGGAGAGATCATAGTTTAAGATGCATCCAAGCTCTTTAGCAAAGGCAGATGCAAATTGAGGGCCACGGTCAGAGATAACCTTGTCGTAAAGTCCAAAATGAGTGAAGACTTTGTGGAAAAAGAGGGACGCTACTCCCTTGGCGGTGATAGTTTTCTTCGTGGGGCAAAGAATCACCCCCTTAGTAAGCCCATGGTTGACCACAACCAAAAGGGTATCGAAGGAAGAAGATTCGGGGAGATCCGTGATGAGGTCGCACGAGATCTGCTGGAATGGGCGAGTGGCGGAGGACTTTATGGGCGTGAGAGGAGCGACCATGGGATGAGTATTGGATTTGTTTTGCTGGCATGTAGCACAGCCTTCGACATAGCGGTGGACATAAGTAGCAAGTCTGGGCCACCAGAACTCAGCAGAGACAAGCTGGCGGGTTTTCAAGAAGCCGGGGTGACCAGTGGTCTTGTGATTGTGGCAGCATTGGAGGATAGAGCGGCGTAAGTCCCCGGAATCCGGAACGTATATGCAGCCCTTGTACATGAGTACATTGCCCTCTATTTGCCAGTCGGAGAGTCGGGAGCGGAAAGCAAGGGGAATGTCTTCATTCATAGACTGAAGACGCTGGAGACAGATGGGATTGCCCTTGAGGTGAGGGAGATCTTGTCGGCGAGGGCGGTGTCGATAGTGTGGATGAAAATCGAAGGGGGGAGGAGCGTGACCGCCTTATTGTTGGGGTCAGCGTGAGGAAAGTGGTCACAGCGCCGAGAAAGGGCATCTGGACCCGAGAGCTGAGAACCAGGCACATGGATCATCTTGAGATCAAAGTCTGCAAGATCAAGAAGCCAACGGGCTTGGTGGTGGTTGAGGGTCTGCGGGGATCGGAAGAACATCAGGTTTTTATGGTCGGTGAAGACCTGAACGGGAAACTGAGATCCATGGAGATAATGTCTCCAGGACTTCAAGGCGCGGATGACCACAAGGAGTTCACAATCATAGATGTCGTAGTTCTGCTCGGCGGTGGCAAGGGACTGTGAGAGGTATGAGCAGGGGTGCCAATCTCCATTGGAGTCGGCTTGCAGGAGAATTCCTCCAGTGGCGTTCCATGAGGCATCGGTGGCGATGGCGAAAGGGGCAGCAAGATCCGGCATACGAAGTACCAGCTCGGCAAGGAAGAGCTTCTTCAGGGAAGCGAAGGTGTACTGGCATGCGGGTGTCCATGCCCAGGAGAGGTTTTTCTTAGTGAGGTCGATGAGGGGACGAGCGACCGTGGAGTAATCCAGAATAAACCAGTGGTAGAAGTTGGCGAAGCCAAGGAAGGATTGAACTTCCTTGACTATGGTTGGTGTAGGCCAGGAGGAGATCCCTTCAAGTTTGACAGGGCCCATGGTGAGTTGACCAGGTTTGATGATGAGTCCTAGATATTCGACCTCATTAGTGGCAAACTTACACTTCTCAAGTTTGAGATGTAAGTCAAGCTCCATCATATGCTGGAGGACATGTTTTGTGTGTTCTTCGTGGGTTTTCTCGTCGGGCGAGAAGATCAAGAGGTCATCCATATAGATGACGAGCCATTCTTCAGCAATCATATTGTGGAAGGAGTCGTTCATAAACTGCTGGAACGTAGTGGGTGAGTTACAAAGTCCAAAGAACATTACCGTGGGTTCAAAAAGACCCTTGTGGGTGACGAACGTGGCCTTCCATTGATGGCCGTCTTTGACACGGACATTGTTATATCCCCATCGGACATCAAACTTTGTGAAGACCTTAGCATCTTTCAGTTTGTCCATGAGGTCGGAGATTAGTGGGAGTGGGTAAGTGTCCCGAACGGTATGTTTGTTGATGTAGCGGTAGTCTTGGCAGGGACGAAGTCCTCCATCCTTTTTCTTAACAAAGAAGAAAGGGGAGGCTTGGGGGGAATTCGATGGTCAGATCTTCCTGGCGGCGAGGTTCTCATCGAGGAAAGTTTCCGTGGCAGTTCATTCTTCTGGCGTGAGGGGATAGAGTTTCCTGACCTTCGGAATGAAGCCTTCTTTGAGATTGATCTCGTGGTCATAGGGTCGTGAGGGAGGAACGTGGTCGGTTGCTTCCTTAGAGAAGACAGAAGCGAATTCGGAGTAAGCTGGGGGAAGGACCATCTTGGTTTTATCCTTGTCAGCATTCATAGCAAGCTCTGTGGCTTGAGTGAGTCTAGCAATCCGGGCGAATCATAGAGAAGCAAAGCGGGATCCGAACCTAAGAGTTCGGTGGAGGGCGCGGTTACCGAGAGCGTGGTTGATGAATTGGTTCTCTTCTTCCCATTCGTTGTAGGAGAAGAGTTTCTCGTGTTCAGTGGCACAGACGTTGATGTGGCAGGATGGTGCTGGAGGGAGAACCCAGTAATGGGCATCGTGTCGCTTGACATCAGCAACGTGGGAGGAATAGAGTTCCTTCAACTGGTTGGAGGATTCGGAGATAGCGACGGTGCATTTAGCCCAGTCGATCAAGGGGTTCATGGTGCAAAGCCAGGAGGTTCCAAGGAGGATGTTGTCCTGAAGGGACATCAAGTGGAAGAGTATGCGATGAGCGATACCCTCTATGTTCAGGAAGACGGTGACTCCATGTTGGATATCACCGCTCTTGTTGAAGGAACTATCAGCGTTCCGGGCGCGGAGGGGGTGTTCTAGTTTTACGATGGGTAGCTCATTTTTCTTGGTGAAGTCCCAGTCCATACAGTTGATGCTGGCTCCGCTGTTGATTAGAGTGTGGGTGTCGACAGCTTTGAGAGTGTGCGAGGGTATGATGAGTTGTACGGCGATTTCTATTGCCTTGGATACAAGCAAAGGTACGGTTACACCACTACAAGGGAAAGGGGAGTCTGGCGTCAAAGCAGATCCCCGGTTTAAAAACCTGAAAGAAAAGAAACATGATGGACGGTTTCTTCTTTGTCGTCATCATCTTCAATCTCCTCCAGCTTCAGAAGCATTTCTTCTACTTTGTTGACACGCTTGTTCTTCGGCTTCTCAGCTGGGAAGGAGAGACATTTGAAGGAAGTATGGCCAGGTTTCCGACAGTAGAAGCAGAGGCCTTCCTTGCAGCAACGCTGTCGCTCCGCATCGGTCAGCTTGCTTACTTTTATCAGGTCGACATCCATGGCGTCGGGGTCCTTAGCGGGGGCGGAGGATTGAGGGGTAAACGAGTCATAACTGCCCAAAGGTTTCTTGTTGACCTGGGCAATTTCACGGGTGCGGTCACATTGGGTTTGGAAATGTATGGCTTTTTTGTACCAAAAGTTGATGGTGGATGGGACAGTGTCCATCCCCATGATTTTTGACATCAGGGGTATGGGGATTCTGGACGCGAAGTACCGGATCAAGATGTTGGGGTTGGTGATATGCACAAGGGCAACTTTGTTTTTGAACTCTGAGATATAATTCTGCAGAGTTGTGGCATGGGATTCGTCCTTCTTGGGGACAACGCGGGTGGTAAACAACCAGGCAACTGCATTGCCGATGGTATTGTGGTGCTCGAATGCCTTCTTGAAGGCGACTTTGAAGTCATCAAATGAGCCAAGGCTAGGGGTGGCAAGGGTGAGGGTGGTCTGTCGGAAAGTACCAGCCCAAGTACGAGCGGATCCCTCAGTCATATGAGAGAGGGCGTAGGCTACATTCTTGGTGTCGTTGTTGTAAACATTGGCGTTCACCAAGAGGTAGGTTTCAACGGTGTTGAGCCATTTGATGGCTCGGTCATAGGATCCATCGAAGCCCCTAGGGGCTCCGAGGTGAAGTTCAACAGTGCATGAGGACATATCCGAAGGAGACAAGGGTGAGGTCGGTTGGACGGGGGAAGGGAGTTGGAACAGCGGGTTCCAGGCAATGGGAGTAGGAGACAGAGGAGTGGGGACGCGAGGAATGGAGAGGGAGGAGGAGAGCTGATGGGATAATTCAGTGTCCTCGAAGACTTCTTCTCGTGAGGGTAGGGCAACATCTGGAAAGACGTCTAGGGGTCTTCGGGTTCTTCCTTGTTGGATTTCGAGGTGGATTTGGGTGATTCAATGGGTTCTGGCCGACGAGGTCGCCAGAGAGAGTCATAGGGGCGTCAGTGGGAAATGGTGATGGCTTACGTAGAAGTAGCCAGAAGTAAGAGCTTAGACCTTTTGTTATGCTCGACCCGGGTAGGACCGAACGTAGCTCTTGTTGGACAAGAGAGGTCTAGGGCGAAGGGTTATCCTTGGATGCATGAGCGTACACAAGGCAAAGTGAGTCATCCTGCGGTGGAGTCCTGAGATGATGACAAGGAGACCGGTCGAGTAGGCTGGGTTGAAGGTTCAGAGGATCCTGTGGGGTGCTAGGCGCACAATGACCACGGCAGAGGAAACCAGATGCAGGGGCTCAATAGCTCACCTGACTGGGTCAGAGGTTCAAAGGGACTGAACGCAGTCCGGGTCAAGGGTACGAGATGAGGGGCCGAGAGCGAGCGAGGAACCGAGTGGATTTCCTAGCGAGGACAAGTACTAGGGAGTACAAGGGAGGTCTAAGCTAGGGTTTGACTGTGGAGGAGTCGCGTATTTATATGTACGAGTCTGGTGCACGGACCATGAGAACCAAGTACTAAAAGTGGAATGGGAAAGGGGATGATGCATCATACGATAATGAGTAGCCAATGAGAAGACGACGCATCATTAGTATTACAAATAAAAGAGATGGCATCATCATGGTGTGATGACTGCGGAGACACATGATGAAACAGCAATAGCCGGATAGAAGAAGTCATGTGATGAGAGAAAGAAAGAAAGTATGAGGCGGGAGTCGAACAAGCGACTCGTATGAATACAATGCAAGGTTAAAGAAAAAGAATAAGAGGAATTGTAACACTCCCCAAGAGGCCACAGAGAAGGGCCCCATCCAGCACGCTGAGTAGGAGCATCTTCATCAATAATCAGAGTGCCCGGAGGCGTAGATGGAGTGATAGAGGAAACAGTTGAGATGGAGGAGGCATTGTTTTTGAAGGACATGGTGGTGGTTTAGCAAGGAGATGAGGATGGGGGGAAAATGGACGGATGGAGGTTTTTATATGCCCTCAAGGCGGAGTTGGCATTTTTTAAGTCCCGTTCAGGGACCCAGGAGTCTTCTTCGGTGGAATATCCCTTCCATCAGATCAGGAAGGAACGGCGTCCAGCAGTTCTGCAGTGTCAGATGATCTTTTCTATTTCATATTCCTCTTCGCCAGCGATAAGGTCAGGTGGTGGAGCTGGAAAGTTCTGACTGTGTACATCGTTTTTGCGATAGGGCAATAAGAGGGTGCCATGGAAGACGGGATGGATCTTCCAAGTTTTCGGGAGGTGGAGTTGGTAGGTGATAGGGAATAGGACCTTCGTGATGGTGAAGGGTCCTTCGTGTTTCGGGGCAAACTTAGGGTTAATAATCTGCCGTTTGAGGTTTCTGGCCTCGAGCCAGACTTTGTCTCCAAGAATGAAGGGAGAGAATTTTCGACGAGTACGAGCAGCCATGACTTGTCTAGCGAGCTTGTGAGACGCAAGGGCTTCATCTCGAGCAGTGGAGAGGGATTTTAGGCAGGATTCGACAGCAGGAAGAGTCAAGTCGGAGATCACTGAGGGAAGGGCATGGGGTGCATATCCCATCATGAGATAGAACAGAGATTGGTTGGTGATGGAATGAGGATGGTAATTATGTGCGAATTCGGCGTGAGAGATCTTTTCGGCCCAGGAACTGGGTTCATTTCCACAAAAGATCTGTAGGTAAGTTTCAACCTCCTGGTTGACTCGTTTGGTTTCTCCGTCGGATTGGGGATGATAGGCGGTGGAAAGGAAGAGGTCGTAGTTGAGGAGTTTTCCAAGCTCCTTGGCGAAGGCAGAGGCGAATTGTGGCCCACGATCGGAGATGATTTTGTCATAAAGTCCAAATCGCAGATAGACTTTGTGGAAAAAGAGGGTGGCAATTCCCTTGGCAGTGATGGATTTCTTGGTAGGGCAGAGAATTACCCCCTTAGTAAGCCCATGGTCGACCACGACCAATAGGGAATCGAATCCGAAAGACACGGATAGGTCAGTAATCAGGTCGCAGGAGACCTGCTGGAAGGGGCAAGAGGCAGAAGATTTGATCAGGGTGAGTGGCGGCACGGTGGGATGGGTGTTGGCCTTATTTTGTTGATAGGTGGCGCAACCTTCAACATATTTGCAGACATAGGTGGCGAGTCTGGGCCACCAAAATTCAGTGGTGACGAGTTGGCGAGTTTTGAGATAACCGGGGTGTCCAGCAGTCTCGTGATCATGGCAACGCTGAAGAATAGAATGATGGAGTTTGTCATTGGCAGGTACGTATACCCTACCCTGGTACGTGAGAATACCAGCATCTAACTGCCAGTCTGAGAGGCAGGAGCGGAACGCAGGAGGGTTGACCTCGTTCATGGATTGGAGGGCTTGAAGGACAAGCGGATCTCTGGCGGAGGAGGATTGGATGCGGTGATGAAGCGCAGCATCAATGGTGCACACAAAGAGTGAGGGCGGAAGAAGGGTGACCCCTTTGTTGTCAAGATCGGACACGGGAAGTTGATCGGGGTGGTGAGAAAGAGCATCGGGACCGGCAAGGAGTTTGCCAGGTATATGAATCGTCTTCAGATTGAAATCTGAAAGATCTAGCAGCCAACATGCTTGGCGTCAGTTCAGTGCTTGGGGTTTGCATAAGTAGATGAGGTTTTTGTGGTTGGTGAAGACCTGGACAGGAAAGGAGGAGCCTTGGAGGTAGTGACACCAGGACTTTAGCGCACAGAGGATGGCGGGGAGTTCTCTGTCGTAGATGTCGTAATTTCGTTCGGTGGGGGAGAAAGACTGTGAGAGGTAGGAGCAAGGATGCCATTCTCCGTTGGAGTCGGTTTGGAGAAGGATACCTCCAGAGGCGAACTTGGAGGCATCAGTGGCGATGGCAAAGGGGGCAGTGAGGTCAGGCATGTGGAGAACGGGTTTCGACAGGAAGAGATCCTTGAGGGTGTCGAAAAATTCTTGGCAGTGAGACATTCATTGCCATTGAAGATCTTTCTTGGTGAGGTCGATAAGTGGGCGGGCGATGTTGGAGTAGTCAGGTATGAATCATCTGTAAAAGTTAGCAAACCCAAGAAAAGAGCAGACATCTTTGACTTTGGCAGGGGTGGGCCAAGAGGCAATACTGTCTAACTTTACTGGGTCCATGGTGAGTTGTCCGGGTTTGATGATCATACCAAGGTATTCAACTTCAGTGGTGGCGAAGTTGCATTTTTCAAGTTTGAGATGGAGGTCGAGTTCCATCATTCTCTGTAGGACACATTTAGTATGTTCTTCATGAGTCTTTTTGTCGGGGGAGAAGATAAGAAAGTCATCCATGTAGATGACTAACCATCCTTTGGCGATCATGTCATGGAAGGAGTCATTCATGAATCTCTGGAAGGTGGCGGGTGAGTTACAGAGACTGAAGAACATTACGGTAGGTTCGAAGAGGCCTTTGTGGGTGACAAAGGCAGCCTTCCATTGGTGTCCGTCTTTAATTCGGACATTGTTATATCCCCATCGAACATTGAACTTGGTGAAGACCTTCGCGTCTCAGAGTTTATCGATGAGGTCGGAGATAAGAGGGAGGGGGTAAGCATTGCGAACAGTGTGTTCGTTGACATATTGGTAGTCTTGGCAGGGGCAAAGGTTTTTGTCCTTTTTCTTCACAAAGAAGAATGGTGACACCTGGGGAGAGTTCGAGGGGCGGATCTTTCCGGTGGAAAGATTTTTGTTGAGGAATGATTCTGTGGCAGCGTGTTCATTGGAAGAGAGAGGGTAAATTTTCCCGATTTTGGGAACGAACAAATCATCGAGGTTGATTTCATGGTCATAAGGACATGATGGGGGTACATGGTCCATAGCTTCTTTCGAGAAGACAGAGGCAAAGTCGGAGTATTTGGGAGGAAGAGTGGTTTTTGGCTTGGCCTTCTCGGTGGCCATAGTGAGTTCGGTTGCCTGGGTAAGGCGGGCGATGACGGGGGATCCCATTGGGATAAATCGGTTTTGGCAGCAGATGATCCTAAAGATGCTGTGGTTGAGCCAAGCACAGTTGATGAACTGGTTTTCTTCCTCCCAGTTGTTGTATTCAAAGAGTTGAGCATGGGTGATAGCATCAACATGGACATGGCGTGGTGGTTTCGGGAGTGGTTTCCAGCAGTGACCATCATGTCGTTTGGTGTCAGCAACATGGTTGAGGTAGAGTTCTTTTCCTTGGTCAAGGGATTCATTGAAGGTGAGGGTTTGTTTGATCCAGTCAATGGTAGGGTTGACTTCCTTTAGCCAAGGAAGTCCAAGGATAATGTTGTCCCATCCTAGGGACATAACATGGAAGAGTACCTT